>JAKGSA010001817.1:0-35791 GCA_033558755.1 Philaethria dido | reverse complement strand
CATACATACATACATACATACATACATACATACATACATACATACAAACATACATATGATATTACTCGTATAAACGTATTTTTTTTTATGATGGATGGATATTTATAACACTTTCACACAAGAATTAAAATTTTAACAAACATAGAAAACCGATCAAATGAAATGTGCAAAAAAGATACGAATAATTCAGAAAGTATACGTCATATCTTAACTAAATTTAAATAGGATTACTTAAGAAGCAATTATCTTATAAAAAATAATTATCAAAATGGGTTCACACAAACAAACACACAAACACACAAAACAAAGGATTTTTATAGGTCAGTTAAACACTTAAAAATATAGATTTCAGATTTTATGGCTTAACAAAGTCTAATAATAGACAAAAACAAGATAAGGACTCTAAGAGAAGATTCATCATATGAATTTTATTATATTATCTTAGGAACAAATTTAACAAACATGGATCATATATCTTAGGAACAAATTTAACAAACATTAACAACAACAAAGAAATAGCAGACAAAAACAACGTTGAAATCCACTACTTAACAAGCAAATACATCTTACTGTTGAGACGGAGAAAGCAAATCATTTCTTAAACTATCTACATACATTCATACAAAAAATGCAAATAATACTTAAAAATATTAAAGAAGAGAAGAAACTTCTTAGCGCAACATGGATTCACCGTGCGGGTGCCGGAGCGCGTTGCAGAGAGAGGAGTTTGAAGAGTGCCTGGGACTTACAACCCAACGTGTAGGTTTAAGGGGCCCCTTTAAAATGCGCATTAACGTTCACCTCCACTGTCCCCGCTCCTCTCTCTATCTAACCAAATTTGAAAAGATCCTACTAATGCCGAATTCGAAATAAAAATGAACTGATAATCGTTCTACAAAGGCCGAGATCTTTTAATAAATTATAGAGAAATTTCGCTTCGCCTACCTTTATATACTATACTATAATATAAAACAAAAAAAAAACAAAGTAAATAGCACTAAAAAGTAATTTTTCTGAGCACTAATTAAAGTAGTCACCAATTAAGCGAGAGCACAGGTGTGAGCACAAAGCAAACATCGCCGCTCGTCCTTGTCACATTAAGTGTTACGACTTGTTCATATACGACTGAATGAAATAGAATGGAAGCGGCACATAGGAAAAAAATCTATTAAAAACAGTCAGGCTGACTGTATAGGCTAGTTGTGGGTTCCATTCACACTTAGGGGAAAGTTTCAATTTAAATTATTTTTATTTCCACTCTCAGTTAGGAAAAAGCGCGGCGTTGGGTTCCGCCGTTTTTGATTCAGTTGGAAAGAGGTCTTGACACTGGGCTCTCACTGTCTACCCTGCCTTGCGGGATGAAGGTTCAAAAAACTTATATCACGTTAACCTTTAGGTTTTCCAGGAATATTTCGCATCTAGAAAAGGTAGATGGAAAAAATATTGTGTATCTATAATGCAATATACGTTTCCTACTCACCATTCTTTTGGGGAAGATACACCTTATATCGCGCTTACTATTTTTTTTTATACTTGTGAAAAATCTAACATATTCTCACAACCATAACAAGCCAATAAGATTAAAATAAATAGACACGGACTATGTCTGTAGTTTGTTAACAATATTATTAAAAAAAAATGCAGGTTCATAATTTTTCCCGATCCAATAGTAATTAGATCACAACACTCTATTCTAAATTTTCCACCTAAATTCGAGTTATAGTTTTAACGAAAAAACGATATTGTATAAAATAATTAAAATACCACATCCATTCTAGTATTTTTACATACTCTTGCACCTCAGCTTTGCTGCCGCCATCCTGTGTGCTTACGTCTTGAAAGAAGTACTCTTTATTGAAAGTTCTAATTTCATATGACATAGATAGGTACGTTGAAAAATAAGTTTACCTCTTTTATAGTAATGTTTCAAAACTAGTAAATGATGTAAACTTAAGTTACATATGTAAATTATAAAATAGAAACTAAAAAAGCAACTTCACGACCTTCACTTCACTACCTCAATAAAATTCACGTAACTCAATTCGGTGGAAAGTGGGGAACGGAGTATCTTAACACTAGGTTCACAGGTTCCCTCTGCCTACCCTGCTATATGTGGGATACAGCTAAAATAAAAAAAAGTAAAAACGCTTTACCCTGCATGTGGAAGTCAGAGAGAAGTCCTAGAGTTAAGACACTCCGTTTACGCTTTCCGCCGAATTTGAGATATTGCGTGTTAATTTTTTTACAAGTGAGCTTTGTCTTACCAGAGTGGAGAAACGTAACAAAGAAACAGAAACTTTTTAGTTGCTTAGCTTAAATTTATTTGCTCTTAAACCTGGTCGTTGATATTAGGCTCGTGTAGCGGAAATATATTAAATATTGCATTCGATTCGCACACGGTTACAAACTTTTAATCAAATCCAACGACAAGATTTACTTTTTCAAATAAATCATCAAACTTTTTCTTATATTGTTAGATACAAGTGTATCATACCTGAAGAACTAATAAAAACATGTTAAAACGAGAACTACAATGAAATAATGAAATCTAATAATAATGAAGAAATTCCTTAGCAATCCATGGATTCACCATGCCCATCGCTTTGCAGAGAGAGGAGATTGGTCAATGCTTGGGGCTTACGACCCAACGTGTGGATTAAGGGGCCCCTTTAAAATGCGTATTAGCATTCACCACCACCACATCCACTCTCTTTATCGAACTAAATTTTAAACTGTCATACTAGTGCCGCCTTCGAAATACGTGATGAACATGGATTGATGATAATTTTATAAAGGCCAAGATATTTTGAAAGATTATAGAGAGATTTCGCTGCTATACCCCTCGCGCCTACCTCTACCGCGTATAAAAAAATGTCATTATTTTTGTATCTCTGAAAGTGCGGACATATAATATTTACTTACTGTGTACATGTAAAATATATTTTGTGTTCAAAAGCTTTCATTGTTTGTTTTAGGTTAAACTTTGTATATTGATAAAGACAGGACTTATCACAATATTCCGCTTTGTTGCGTTGTCGCCTATTGAAATATTAGATGAATTTACATAATAAAATTACAATTCTCTTTGTTATTTTCATTTGGAGGAGTGAATATATTTAAATTATTGTTATTTCTTCACTCTGGTACGCGGCGTTGAGTTCCGCCACTTATGGTTTTGGCGGTCTGGGTGGAAAGCGGCAAACACAGTGTCCTTAACACTAGGCTCTCTCTAACTATCTTGTTATGCGGTTGAAGCAAGCAAGTATGAAGTTGCTCTTCATTACTTCAACAAAATATCAATATATCATACAAATTTTTTTTTCAACTTCACTTGGAACTTGTAATCCCGCATATAGCGGGTCAGGCAGAGGGAACCAGAGAACCTCGTGTTAAGACACTCCATTCTCTTTCAGCAAATCCGTTCCCCACTTTCCGCCGAATTGAGGCATTACGTGTTGAGTGGCGGAACTCGACGCCGCGCTTTGCTTTGTTACCAAACCCAAGAAATGAAAATACTAAATTTTACATTTTAATATATCATACTAATAATAATATTTATTTCTAAAAATTGGCACAGTGGAACATCGTCTCAGTGTCAATCATGGCGTAGTGGAGTATCGTATCACTCTAAACAAGATCGGTTGAGAAGTCAACATCACACTCGGCAACATAATTACACAAATTATTTTTATTACTCTGCTATAATAAGTGTAAAGTCATGGCGCAGAGGCACAAGCATGCGACTGTAAACGCGACAGGTTGTGGGTTTGATTCCCATTCCAGGAAAGGGAATTTTTATTTCCTGGAATGGGAATGGAAGCAAAGTGCGGCGTTGAGTTTCGCCACTCAGCACGCCTCAATTCAGCGGAAAGTGGGGAACGGAGTCTCTTAACACTAGGTTCTCAGGTTCCCTTTGCCTACCCTGCTATATACGGGATATAGCGTGAAGCTATAGTAAGAAAAAGCTCGGCGTTAAGATCCTCTTTACCAGACAGATCTAGATGACAAAACTCAACGCCACCCGCTACGTACTGGGCCTCAAACCCAAAGCCATTGACCCAAACCCAAAGCAATTCATCAGACAGATTTCATATATCACGGCTTTAACCATAACTTTTTTTTGTTTAGCTTCACGCTGTATCCCGCATATAGCAGGGTAGACAGAGGGAACCTGAGAACCTAGTGTTAAGACACTCTATTCCGTAGAGAGTGGAGTGTCTTAACAATAACTTGTGTATCGTAATTCGTAAAATTGCTTAAATCCAATAAAACATTAAGGTCTCTATAAAGTTTTATTCACTTTCCAGTAGTTCCATTTTTTTTCTAAACGGTAGACCAATCAACGACTAATTGATTGCCTATTTTCCGGCCGTCCAATTACTAAACTGGGTTTTTGGACTTAATCAAACGCCTTTGAAAATAAATTTTATTATTAGAATGCTTAACCGAATCGAAACCAATTTTACGATGTAAATTGAACGTAAATACTGTTTGTACTGTGTTTAAAATTCGTACAGATCTATTGATACAGTTTTTGTGATGAGAGAAAATATTGGAAACGCGGTATTTAAAACATAGTTCAGTTTTTTGTGACGCTTTGAATGTGCCAGTTGAGATTTAAAATTTATATATCTTTTCAAATTCGAGCGGAAAACGGCATAATGTCTTGACACTTGGTTCGTTCTGAATACCCTTTTTTTTACGTGAGGAATTCCGTTACGGATCGGGGACTCAGGACGGGTTATGAGGGACTCCGGCCCGGCTGTAAAGAGGCCGTCCGTATACCCACTACAACCTCACGGTGCTCCTCCTCTACCGCCACTGGCTGAGACCCACGGGAACTCCCTGATCACCATTCAGGATAATATAAAGCTACATATTCACATCTTTTCCCTTTCCTTTTTTTTCTTTTTATAGTCAAAGAGAACCTAGTGTGAAAACACACTGTGTTAAATAGCGGAACTCAAAGCCACGCTTTGTCTTACAAGAGTCAGGATTTTTTTTTAACTTCACGCTGTAACCCGCATATAGCAGGATAGGTAGAGGGAACCAGAGAACCTAGTGTTAAGACACTCCATTCTCTTTCAACAATTCCGTTTCCCATTTTATGCCGAATTGAGACATTGAGGCAGGAAATGAAAATAAAATTAAAGTATATAACGAAGTTTTGACACAAAGCGAGTGTGAATAATTTATTCGTTTACATTTTACCGTTATGACTCATGTATAAAGAGACCGATTATGACCCTACTCTATATAAAGATCATCGGGTACAAATCTTACAACAAAACTAAGGGGGCATAACGTGGTAGTTAGAGAGATTCTAGTGTCAAGAAAATCGTTCTCCATATTCCGTCCAAAATTAAGACATTTTGCGTAAAAGGGCGCAACTGAATTCCGCCCTTTGTTTTGTCACAGCAAAATAATAAAAACAGTTTAAATATAACAATTATATTCCTTCGGCCAAAGCGCGGCGTTGAGTTCCACCACTCAGCACGCAATGCCTCAATTTGGCGGAAAGTGGTAAACGGAAATCTTTATAAGACGGAGTGTCTTAACAATAGGTTTTCAGTTCTGTGTGTCTACCCTAATATATGCGGAATACAGTGTGAAGCTAAAAAAAATAGTATGGAGACCGAAAACACAATGAATCGTGTCAGCCGCTATTCCACATTTATATATCAAGCAAACATTTTTATATTTACCAACTACGTACCAAAATTAACATAACAATGTCAACGAATCTAAATTTGTGTTGAGTTTCTTAATTCTAAGTAATTCCATAGCAAAATGTATACAAGTATTCACGGGCAGGAAGGATATAAAGTCCGCTAAGTGGCAGAGGCTGTTTTTGTTATTAAACAATAGCACCCAGTCGAAGTTTCCTTTATAAAATTATGGCACAAAAGTATAAGTATTCGTATGCATAATAATGTACTGTTAGAACTGTTTTGGTGGTTTATTTGTTGTGATAACTCAAAGTTTATATTTCTTGAGTCCCTTTTTCAAGTTTGGTTAGGTAAAGAGAGGATTTTGGGCTATGGTGGCGATCTTTAATATATTCTAAGGCCCCTTAAGCCTACACTTTGGTCCTAAGTACCAGGTACTGTTCCAAGTTCCTTTGTTTTCAACGCGATACGGCACCCATATTGCAAAACCATCTAATGTTATGGAGAATTCTCTTATACCTATGGCAGATAGATTTACGGAAGATTCTCATATTGATAAAACTTCATAGATTGGTCTTGTAAGGCAAAGATTTATTTTGAAACAAGTTCAATATGAGATCTTATACATTTAAATTCATTTCTAGAAAGTCATAAATTTCTTGTTAATAAAAGAATAATATATAAAAATAATTATTTGGAATTGCAATTCCACTAATATTAATCGCTTAGTCATTGAAAACAAAAGCGTCAAGATCATAGTTAAGGGTCACGATGAAAACAAAGAATATCTTATCTTCAGGAAATTACAGCAGATCAGTTCAGTTATTTCATTATAGCGTTTGAACTTGAGGCAATTGAACATCTGGCATGTCTGAAAAGCAAAAATAACTTCGCCAATGTTACGTTGTATAAAGAACACACGAAAGAGATTGATCGATTAAAAAGATTACTACAAAAATACACAATAGATCTCAAGGTATCCAGTTACTGGATCACTACATTTTTAACTTCACGCTGTATCCCGCACATAGCAGGGTATGCAGAGGGAACCTGAGAACTTAACATTAAGGTACTCCGCTCTCATTCAACAATTCCGTTTCCCACTTTCCGCAGAATTCAGGCGTTGCGTGTTGAGTGATGGAATTCAGCGCCGCGCTTTGCCTTGTTTCAGAAAATGAAAATATTAAAGTTTACATTTCCTGGAGTGGGAACCGAACCCACAACCTGTCACGATTGTTTAATTATTACTTTCTTTTCTTTCTACAACTTCACGCTTTCTTCCACACTGTAGGTTAATCAGTTCTTTCTGACTACCCTGCTATTCTTAACGTTTCGTTCTCCACTTTTCACATGAATTCGAGATAATGACAGTTCTACCAGAGTGGAGAAATAACAAGTTTTCCTTTTTTTTTTTAACTTCACGCTGTATCTCGCATATAGCAGGGTAGGCAGAGGGAACCAGAGAATCTAGTGCTAAGGCACTCCATTCTCTTTCAACAACAGAAATAACAATAATTTAAGTATTACCTCGACTGAGGATCAAATCCAAAACCAGTCGTGTTTACAGATGACGCTGACCCACTGAGCCATAATGGCATATATCACATAGTTCAAAACGAATGAAAAATATTTTATTAGAGATTGTCAAAACATTTCTAATACTCGAGGTTCGTGTTGGTATATTTCATTGAATTGTAGGGTTTCTATTGATTGTGGAGTGGCGAGCGAGTGTCCGGCATTGTTTGATAGCTCCATTGTATAATATGTTGACCCTCGTGCTTGTTCAAACTTTTATGATTTTCTCATTGTTATAGATAAAGGGTAATTTGGGTTGTTTGAGATGTTAATTTATTTAGTTAATAATTTAATTTTATTTGTTTATTTTTAGGTATATTGGAGAGATGCCATCGCAGTGAGCAAAATTGTATATAAACATGTTTGGATTTGATTTCAAGGCAGAGGGAACCTAGTGTTCAGTCACTCCGGTCCCCACTTTCCGCCAAATTGACTAATTGACGTTACTTCGCTCTGATAATTTAGTGTTGGTTACGTCACTTAGCAGACAATGTTTCGAATATAAGCGGAAAGTGGTGAACGGAGTGTTGTGACACTAGGCTTACCCTAACTACCTTGCTATATGGGACAAAGCGTGAACTTGGAAAGAGATGAGTACTAGCCTTGAGCTTAGTTTTTTCATTAATATTTGGACACTACACAGTGAATACAAACATTATGCGCTACTACAAAGAAATTATTTTCAAACCTATGATAATCCTTTAACATTTTTTAAGGCACACCGTTCTTTACATTCCGCCCGAAAACAACACAATGCACAACTCAACGCCGCGCCTTTTCTTATCACAATGGGAAAATCTTAATAACTTAATTATAATCATCATCATCATCATCTCAGGATCAATCAATCCTACAGACATTGTATACAGGCAGGTGCTGTTCCACTGAACCACGATGGCCATTTACAAAATAAATAAAAAAAATATTAATTAGTAAAGAAAAATACCTTACCAGAATTCAAATGAGGGCAAAATTGAATGAATTATATAAATATTGTTTAAAATATTCATTTAAATTAATCGCTTTTCCGTGACTCGCAATTTGGCTTATTCGAATAAATAACGTGTTAATTTTTAATAGTCTCTCGAAATAGGCTTCAAGAGGTCGGAATTAAATGGGGGAAGCGATCGAGATGGGAGGCTTTAAAAATACAGTATATGTTTTTACATATATAGTATTTTCATTTCTTCGCTCTGTTAACAAGGTAAAGCGCGGCGTTGAGTTCCGTCGCTCAGCATGCAATGTCTCAATTCGGTTGAAAGTGGGGAACATAAATGTTATAAGAACGGTACTTAACACTAGGTTCTCAGGTTCCGCTTGTCTACCCTGTGTGCGGAATACAACGTGAGGCTTTAAAAAAAGTATTTTTTTGTATTTCCCTGTAAATATTCATATGAAAAATTAAATTGCAGGTTTTTTGTAATTAAATATAATAATACACCACGGACGTTTTGGTATGTGTCCACATTTCTAATCTTCTTTATACTTCTTGCTATATAGGTTATGCTTTATTTAAATATATAAGTAAGTATATTGGATTATAATTGCAGGCTTAGGAAAGTGGAGAACATAGTGCTAAAATAGGAACCTATAAAAAAGAAATTTGTTTGCAATTCATATACGGTAGCAGAGAAACTTATAAAAAGTAGACATTAGAATGAGATGAAAAGAGTATCAGGGACGCTACAAAGTATATTAAAATGAAAATAAAATACTGTGTAGTAATTTTTTTATTACATTCTCTGAACCACTTCATCTCATACATTAAGGTGCTTATTTTTTGTTGAAATGCATTTTCGTTATTTTTATTTCGTGTCGTTGTGGGTTCGATTTCCACTAGGGGAATGATTATATTGAAACACATACATACATAGCTTCACCTTGTATCTCGCATATAGCAGGGTAGACAGAGGAACATAGTGTTAAGACACTCCGTTCCCCACTTTCCGCCGAATTGAGGCATTGCGAGCTAAGTAGCGAAACTCAACGACGCGCTTTGCCTTGTTACTAAACCCAGGAAATAAAACATTCCATTTCCTGGAGTGGGGTTCGAACACAATCTCTCTCATTTACAGTTGCACGCTTGTGCCTCTGCACCACGAAGCGTTATTGTATTTAAATTATTTCCATTTTTCCTTTATGGACAAAGCGCGGCGTTGAGTTCCGCCACTTAGCTCGAATTGGGGCGAAAAGTGCCAAACAGGGTGTCTTAACATTAGGTTTATTCTAACTACCCTGCTAAATAAAGACAGAAGCTACTGAATTTCAAAACACAACGTTTTTATAAAATTTTACCTTAAAAAAATCAGAAAACATTGTAAAACAACTGATTGTAATTCACTAAGTACTTAGATTGTAAAAGCACGTGATTTTATTGTATGGAAATAGAAATTTGCATTTTTCACCATTATACCAATACACTCAAAGTTTATTAATTATTTATTGTATAAAAAGTTCGCTCATGTAAATGTACTTTCTTTTATTGATTTAATTTGTATATGTGTACGCGTACATAAGTATGAGGTTATGATATTTATTATTGTTATTGTGTGACGAAATGCGGCGTTGAGTTCCGCCGCTCAATATGCAATGTCTCGATTTAGAGATATTGCTTGTTAGCTGACGGAACTTAACACTGCGCTTTGTTTTACCAGAGGAATGACATCAATTTATATATAATCATTCTCCCGTGTGAAAATCGACTCAGAACCAATCGTGTAGTTAGACGTAGACGCTGTCTCACTCGACCACAATGGCATCCGATAGTTGTAAAAAAAATAGAAATATTCTATATATTGTTTATGTTTCATGGGATGTGGGTTCAATTCCCACTCGCTGTAATGATTATATTTAAATTATTATCACTTCGACCGCTCTGTCAAGAGGAAGCGCGACGTTTAGTTCCGCCAATCGAAATAATGTCTCGAATACAAGCGGAATATGGACAACAGAATGTTTAACACTAGGTTCACTCTTTCTACCCTGCTAAAGGGTACACAGCGTGAAAACCAAAAAAAGTATCGCAAAATTTAATTCTCCTATAGATTTCGATATAACTTCCCTCCATTGTCCTGACACAGACTAATGGTGTCCAATACGGCAGGAGTGTGACAACGGTCGCTACGCCGCGCTACGCCGTAGAAGGGCGCACGAAAAATGAGTTTCGTTTCACTTTTATTAACAGATATTTTACAAAGTGACAAATGCAGATACGCTTTTTTAATTTTAACTTTTTTATGCCTTCGTTTTTAAAAAATAAAATTTGTTGAGACCATCGTGGTGTAGTGGAACAGCGTACGACTGTAAACGCGATTGGTTGTGGGTTCGATTCTCACTCCAGGAAATGTAAGTTTAGTATTTTCATTTTCCTGGGTTTGGTAATAAGGCAAAGCGCGGCGTTGAGTTCCGACACTCAGCACGCAATACCTCGATTCGGCGGAGAGTGGAGAACGGCGTGTCTTAACACTAGGTTCCCTCTGCCTACCCTGCTATATGCGGGATACAGCGTGAAGCTGTGTATGTATGTAAAATATTTAAAGTAAGATATGTTTCCCGAAATCTAAAAAAAAAATATATTTTTTTATATTATAATAAAACTAAAAAATAACATTTAATCATTTAAAAGAACAATAATTATCCAATCGTGATAAGATTTTACACGAAAAATATGGCTTTTCCAACATAAATCCTGAGAAAGCAGACTTTACTAAGTAATATCGCTTCATCAATCTGTGTAATGTTAGGAATTTCTTCTCAGACCGGTTAATTTATGGCCCCGAATTAACTTGATCTAAAGATAATATACTACTAGCTTAAACTTGAATTTACGATCTTGTAGCCTCTGATATTGTATACTATGGGTTTACGCGTAAACCGTTTCGATGTATAGTCCATCCAAACGATGATTCTAATTAAAATTTTAATATTAAAATAAACTGACTACAAAAAACGCCTGTCGTGGCGCAGAGGCACAAGCGTGCTACTGTAAACGCGACAGGTTGTGAGTTCGATTCCCTCTCCAGGAAATGAAATTTTTCATATCCTGGGTTTGGTAACAAGGCAAAGTGGGGCGTTGAGTTCCGCCACTCAGCACGCAATACCTGAATTCAACGGAAAGTGGGGAACAGAATTGTTGTAAGAGAATGGAGTGTCTTAACACTAAGTTCTCAGATTCCCTCTGTCTACCCTGCTATATGCGGGCTACAGCGTGAATTTAAAAAAAAACAAAAGACTACAAAAAAGATGCACTCAAAAGTATTATTATTATTAATTTATTTGAACACCACAAAAAAACAAACTTACATATGAAAAACAAATAGTGGTATACAAAAAGTGGTCTTATGACTAAGTAGCCACCTCTGGCAAACAACCATTAGATCAAAACGAAGCCATTTTAATCGTAAACAGGTAGGTGGTGGAAGTAATTAAACATAACAATATTACGAAGAACTCAGAAACTATTAATCTTAACATTAAATGGGACTAAATCATTAGTTAATAATTGAAGAAGAATAACACCTTTCGTGGCGCAGAGGCACAAGCGTGGCACTATAAATGTGACAGGTTGTGGGTTTAATTCCCACTCCAGGAAATATTAGCGTTTTCATTCCCTGGGTTTGGTAACAAGGCAAAGTGCGGCGTTGAGTTCCGCCACTCAACACGGAATGCCTCAATTCGGCGGAAAGTGGGGAACGGAATTGTTGTAAGAGAACGGAGTGTCTTAACACTAGGTTCTCAGGTTTCCTCTGCAAACCCTTCCATATGCGGGATACAGCGTGAAGTTAAAAAAAAATAAAAAGAATCTAGAAGATTGGTTCACCCAGTAAAAAGTTATACTAATACATAAAAAAAGATATTGTCGAATTCATAACCTTCTCTTTGAAAAAAATATAACACATATAAAATAATTATAATTTAATTATGATGGGCATACAAGATAGACGATATTACCTTTCTTATTGATGCAGAGTCTACGGATTACATTATGGTTTAGCCAACTAGAATTAGTTATTGCATGTCTGAACTGAAACTATAAGCCTTTATTTAGATATCTACGAGTATCTATACTAATTTGTTTTATACAATTATATATTCGTTACTATATATTTTTATAGTTATTTATGTAAGCTTGCATGTAATTTATAGATTGTAAATTTTTAAGTAAGTTTATTATATTAAGAACATATTAATATCATTTGTACGCCAACCTATCTATATCTCTGCACATTATTTTCTTTTCCATGGTAGGGGTTGCCTGGAAGAGATCACCTGTGGTGATAAGGCCGCCTTTACACCAAAATTTTACTTACTTCTTTTGTTTTTCTTTTTGTTTTTGTTATAATTGTTGTTGGTGTAATAAAGAATAAATAAATAAAATAAATAATTTGTTATTACAGAGAGATTACAGTTTTCTTTTTCTTCTTCTTCGTGTCACTCTTGGCAGAGTGGTCGTGGTCAACATGTATACTTTGAGGGGACAGGTACAGCTCTCCGTACGATTTTGCACCATTTCTCCCTGTTTGACGACATTCTGGTACACTCGTATATTGGTCTGCCCACTAGCGACTTAACTTGGTCAGTCCACCGCATTGGAAACCTTCCGCGTGGTCTAGTGCCTCCTACTTTGCCTTGGACATCAAGACGATCAATCGAGTCATGGTTTTGTCTCGAGACACACACACGTTTGGTCACACCAAACAACTTAATTACTTGATTACAGATTTAGCCGATTTCAAAAAAGGAAAGCTCAATTTGACTGTTTATTTTGGGTGTGACCACATAATATTTGGCTGGGTGAATCAATTTTGATGATTCTTTTCTTATATGATAGCTAGTGCTTCTGATGACGTCTCACATAAAGCTTTTAGACTCATATTAGTACTTCTTAATATATACTTTTTTTCAAGGCAGGATAGACAGGGAAAGGTAGTATCAAAACACTCCGTACTTCTTTCTTATTACTGGAAAAATATAAACAATCGATTTAGTAGAAAGCATCATGGAAGGAAGAACGCAGAACGGAGTATCTTGAATAACCTAGTCTAAAACGTGGACCTGAAACAAAAATATATAGAAACTAATCATGTTTATAGTCAAAAGATGTCATACTTAAAACATTTTAGTATACTAAGGTCCCCGTTGACGCGTTAACAACGCGTTGCCTAGCAACGTATATATCACTTTATATAAAGATAGATGTCAAAGCGTGGTAGTGTGTGTAACATTTATTTTATTAATTTAATATATTTTTGATGCACTAATTTAAAAAGATATTATCATTGTGCACTCCTTCGCTATATAAACTATAAGTGTGCCAAGTTTCATGCTTCTCCGTCCGCGTAATTTATGTAAAAAGAGGTACAAAATTGCTTTATGTATTAATATAGAGATATAGCTGTGTTACTTTAATCTTCAACTATTACAAGATGCCTACTCGTAGTTTCATATAAAATGAACAATATGAATGGACTCGGGAGGGTAGAACTAATTTGTTTACAACAGAACTTGGGGATAAGAGGAATTAGTTACTAACATTGAGCTAGTATTGTTGGGTTTATTATAATACCATTTGTTACAATTAAATTAATATGTGGTAATTCAAAAAAGTATTGCTCAAAACATTTCTATTACGTAGAGGACGCCTGTCGTGGCGTGACACAAGCGTGCGATTGTAAACCACCAGAAAATGGAAATTTAAATTTTTAACAAAAAAGAAAACGCGTTTTAAAACAAAGTGCACTAAAAATAATATTATGACACATAACTTAAAAGCTCGGCATTTGTCACTAAATTTGAATGGGACCAACTCAAAACCACAAGCTATCATATAAAAAAAGAATCATCGAAATTGATTTACCCAGTAAAAACTTATACTTATTAAACACATAAAAAAACAATCGAATTCAGAACCTCCTCCTTTTTCGAAATCGGTTCAAAATATAGAAATTTCACTGAATTTAAAACAAAATTTTAAAACGAGATTGAGTAATGAAATGTATATACGAATATTGCAATATTAATACTTCACGTGGAATCCTTGTAATTTCATTTACGCCACAAAATAAACCGCAAATTCATTCGGCGATAAATTAATACGTGGCTGTAAATATGATTTTATTTTAAGGGAAGCGATTCGTCCCATATTCGTAGATCTGTCGTAGGTGAATTACTGTAGATATTTAAAAAAGAATCTTAGCCCAGAAGCACAAGCATGCGACTGTAACCGCGCAGGTTGTGTGTTCGATTCCTACTCCAGGAAATTAAATATTAAATAATATTTAGTATTTCCGGTAACAAGAGAAAGCGGCGTTGAGTTCCGACATTCAACAGGGTAATGAAAGTGGAAAGTAGGAACGGAGTGTCTTAACATTATGTTTTTAGGTTCCCTCTGCCTACACTGCTATATGCAGGATACAGTGTAAAGCTAACAAAAGGTGGTATTGTGACTTAAGCTTAGATAATTCATTTTCTTAACTATATTTTACAAGTATTGAAATATCATCCAAAATTTTAATGTATTTTTACATACATACATACATAGCTGTACGCTGTATCCCGCATATAGCAGGATAGGCAGAGGGAACCTAGTGTTAAGACACTCCGTCCCCTATGTTTCGTCTTTTTAGTTTTTATATATTTTTATTATTACCAGCAATTACTAATGAGGTTACCCATCGACGTGAAAAATACATGTTTCCACAGCAATGGCTATGTCAACTCATTCAAAAGTATATGACAAACGCATGGTAAGTTATTTCTTTTTTAACTGTGTACTTTCAAGCACATATCAATAATTTCAACAAATAACAGCAACGAAAACCTACACAGCATCTTCAAGAGATAAATCTTTATATATTTCCAAGCGATTGCCCGTTCTATGGCTTTAGGAATTACGCACAACATACTCGAATGATGATTTGCTTTGCGGTAATTATATTAACGAGATAACGAGTGGCTTGCCATATTTTTTTCTATATCTAATTTTGCTTAGTATCTATGATTGATTTCATATTTAATGAAAATTAAATTCTCATGTAAATTGGCTTATTAATGTAATCCTATTTCCTGTAAATATTATAAATCCTAAAATTTCTGGAGATGAGTGACGTAACTCTGAAATGTAAAAAATATTAAGCGTATCTAGATGAAACTTGACAGTAAATGTGTAATTTAACTATAATATAACGATAACGTGGGACTGTAAATCGGCAGGCTGTGGGTTCGATTCCCATTCCAGGAAATTAAATTCTTCTTTTCCTGGGTTTAGTAAAAAGATAAAGCGTGGCGTTGAGTTCCGCCACTCAGCACACAACGCCTCAGTCTGGACTGTGAACGGAGTGTAACGAAGTGTCTTAACACTTAGTTCTAAGGTTCCCTTTACCTACCCGGCTATATGCGGGATACAACGTGAAATTAAAAAAAAATATTGTACTTCAAGTAACGAAACTAAAAGAAACATAATTAAAATTTTAACAAATAAGAAAATCAACTTAAAAAAATGTACTAAAACGTAAAATTAAAACGAATAACTCAAACACCAGTTGTTAGGTCTACGCTAAACACATCTCAAGCACTAGCTATCATATAAAAAAAGAATCATCAGAATTTAATTCTTCTTCTTGTAGTCCTAAGTCCCCACAGCGGGGCAGAGGGTAGTTACAAAGTCACGCCATTCTTCTCTGTCTTGCGCTATCCGCTTAACTTCACAACATTGTATCTATTTCTTTAATCTGTTTGGGTTTTTAGGCATGCAGGTGATTAACCCACAGTACCCTAGTCTATTGGTGGGGCTGCATTGGTTCAGAATTGGTTCACTCAGTAGAAAATTATGCGACAACAGACATTAAAATACATTCAAATTAATAACTTCCTCCTTTATTGAAGTAAGTTAATAAACCAATGACGTTTGTTAGTGCAAGCAAGTGTTGTTAATTAACAAAGTTGTAGCGAATATGTGAATAGACCAAGATTGTGCAATATACAGCAGTCGATATATTGAGGTCACATTAATTACTTATTTTATTTTAAAAATAATATTTTTAGACTGATTTTTCCATTTTTTAACATGATTTTAGTAAGACATTGATTATTTCTATGTTATTTCTTATGAGGTCATTGTAGTGCAGTGTAAGTGCTGACTGTAAGCTGATTGGTTGTGGATTCGATCTCTTAAAGAAAAGATTATATATAAATGATTGTAATTTATTCGCTCGGGTAAGACAAACCGCGACGTTAAGTTACGCGACTCAACACAAGGTATACAAATTTTAAAGCTGAAAAAAAATTGGCAACTATGTAGTAAAATTTACTTCTACCCACTTCTAATATTTTATCATCATAAAAATTGACATTTGGCTTACACGTAGATGACAATTAAATAATATGGTATATTTATCATAACATATTCATCTCATTTTTCTTGGTGATGATGACCTGATGATTGTACTGAAAAGTGGCTTATAGAACCCGAGTTAGAAAGCGAGTTTTTAGTATTTTAATACTAAATAATTATTTAAATTCCCTCGCTCTGGTAATAAAGCGAAGCGCGGCGTTGAGTTTCGCCACTCAGCACGCAATGCCTCGATTTGGCGGAAAGTGGAGAATGGAAATTTTGAGAGAGAACGGAGTGACTTAACATTGGGTTCTCTGGTTCCCTCTGCCTACCCTGGTATGTACGGAATACAGCGTGAAGCTAAAATAAATATTAATATTTATGTTTCTTTCTTTCATCATGCATTATAGACAGAAGGAGTACATAATACTTCATTCTACTTTTGTCGCCTGTACAAAGTCCACGTTCAGTGAAATTTCATAGCGTATCATGATTTTAAACGACATTATGTCGCTATTCGTTACCACCGGCGACATGCCGGACCAAAAGCAAATGTTTGACTTCATAACTAATTTGCTCTAAACGTTGATTTTAACTATTACAAGTTTCAAACATCTCTGTAATGTAGAACATCCATTAGGAATTAACCGAAAATATTTTAAAGGATTATTTTGCTTGGTACACATTAGTTTAAAGTTACTTTTAAGTTTATTTTTCCTTAAGAAAAACTCTTTAAGGTTCCATGGCTTCACAGTGCAGGTCCCATTACGACGTAGACTTACAACACAAATGTAGACTTAAGGGGTTCCTATCAACAAAAAAATGTATAATTATAAATGCAAAAAACCACCAATAGAACCATTGAAGCCATGCTGTGATTGAGATGTACAGAGTTGTGATAGTTATGGAAAATTTAAGTTATAATTTTTTTTTATAATCTGGTTATATATACAAAATTCAACACATTGAATTTCGCGACTCGGCACTTTATGTTTTACAAAGACCGAAAAATGTTGAATAATACATAGCTTCATGCTGTATCTCGCATATTATAGGGTAGCCAGAGGGGACCTAGTGTTAAGAAACTTCGTTCCCCACTTTTCGCCGAATTGAGGCAATGCGTACTGAGTGGCGGAACTCAGCGCCGCGCTTTGCCTTGTTACCAAACCCAGGAAATGAAAAATTCCATTTCCTGGAGTGGGAATTGAAACCACAACCTGTCGCGCTTACAGTCGCACGCTTCTGCCTCTGCGCCACGACAAGCGAATAGTGAAGTGTAAAGCTACAAAATAATACCTGTATATAAACCCTGACATTAATCTGTTAAAATCATTATCAAGGTAATCAAAGTAAGATATCTTAAAGCAATATACTTTTATTTATATCTTCAATTTCATATTTCCTCCTAAGTCAGTAAATAAATACAGTCCCTGCATACTTCCATACACTATCACATCATGAGAACCTCTTCATGCTATATGCATAATTTTACAAAAAAAAAATCATTTTTTACATTAGCAAGCAAGCAAAATCAAGTTTAAAAATATGTATGTTGATATTTTCTCTTGAAAATTAATTAAAACTTTCATTTATAGCGTACAAATATAGCTAGCTACCTGTACGAGTATACTGTGTAGTAACTTTTATAAAACATTTCGCCTAACTCGTCACAGCGACGGCTGTAGTTCTAAACTTTGAAGGCTTGATTAAAATTGCTTGTAATGAATTAAAGTTATTACCTACCTAAATATAAGAAAACTAGAACTTATTTAATCACATTTATTTCTTTGGTTTTCGCGATTTTTCATATATGAAAGGCTTGCCTTATTGAGCGACTGACAGACTGACAGTTTCAGTTTTGTTAGGTGGTAGGAGGTTCGTCCTCCGACTGGCTCGCGACCACTATCATGTCAAAGACGAACCGCCAAATATCTAATGATGTGTTCCGGTTCGATGGCATGTAAGCCAGATTTTCCCCTTTCCCACCCATCCTTTCCTCAAAATGTGGTGGTTCTGATAGTGGACTACTACATTTTCCCCCCTTCCATCAGTATCCTCTAGGTTGGCAACGCATCTACAACATCTCTGGTGTTGTAGGTGTCTATGGGCGAAGGTAACCACTTACCATCAGGTGGTCCTTCTGCTCGTTTGCCGTCCGTTATCAATAAATTAAATTAATTAAAATTGACAGCGAAACTACTGGACACAGAAAGCTGAAATTTTGCAAGTAATCTCCTTGGAGAGTGTAGGGAAGAACTAAAGGATAATTTTACGACATACGGTAATCCGTAGTAACATGTAGTCTACCTGTGATCACAATTACTGTAAAGTGACTGACTGACCTTGCTACTGACTGACTACTTGTCCTCATGTATTTGGCATGTTGGAATTTGACTTGTAAGCTAATTGGCAAGTTTAGTAAAGCAGGCAAGATTTTTCGAGATTCCTATGAAAACAATAAAAATCGTATTTAGGATTTATAGTCCACGCATTGGTGGATACATATAGTTTTAAATACAATTATTTTAACCAAATTAATTACTTATATTTTAGTATTCGAAAATTTATTTAGAAAACTCGATGCTTTGAACATCAGGTAACAGGTAGACTAACTGTCATCACGCACTACTATAAGGTAACCTACCCAATGAGTAACTATTTGTCTACATATATTTACAACTTCAGATGCTTACTCGAAAATTTTGTATTTTTTTTAAATGAACCCCCTAACTAACAGATCTTGTACAAAAAGTAATAAAATAAATATTATTTATTAACATTTATTCATTCAAGCATTCATATATTAATTATGGCATCTTCAGCCATAAGGGGCATCTATTAGGCTTACAGTGTATGGGAGATGGAATACGGTTCTTAACGACTATGGGAAACACCTAACGATCGTTAAGTGACGAGTTACATATGTATGTGTAATTCATGAGATGAATATTATTACGTTAATGGTCTATGAGCAAAGAGAAAACTGTTTTATCTCATAAAAAACGTAAATGTAAAAATTGGAGTTAAGTTCAATGTTAGGATATAATATGAGCTTATAGGCTCTAAGGTTGAAATGAAAAATAAAAAAAATAAAAATTCACTTACTTATTTTTATATTTGACTAATAAATCTATAGTTTGGTGGTAGGTGCTTCGTCCTTCGTAGGAGGTTCGTCTGGCTCGCGACCACTATCATGTCAAAGACGAACCGCCAAATATCTTATGATGTGTTCTATCCTTTCCCCAAAATGTAATGGTTCCGATAGCGGACTACTACATTATCCTCACCTTCCATCTGTATCGTCTAGGTTGGTAACGCATCTACAACATCGCTGGTGGTGTAGATGTTCATGGGCAAAGGTAACCACAAAAAAATATATATATTATTTATCTTCTTTATGTTATACTTAAGTTATTGCGTTTATTATTACAATATAACGGTTCTTCTTTGTACTTATGAAGCAAATTTCAAATGTAGGTTAAAAATATTAAGCAAACTATGTGATTTTAATACATAATTCAAGTCTCATGCTACAATATTAAATAGATTTTGGGATTCAGTCTTTAAATAATTTGTATAAAAAGAACTAGCCTGCTACGTTGCAAGTTGAACTTGTCTAGACATATTGCCGCGTCTCTAGTTATAATAACATGTATTACTTAAGTAGGCTATTATTTCGTTACTATTAAATCATATATTTTTGGCAAAATACTATTTGCTATTTTTAAGGAAACTTTCTGTAACCTTGTAAGACACACAATTCTTCGCTTTGCACCCGAATTTGCTTAATTTATCAGAGCGGAGAAAGTGAATATAATTTAAATACTGTCAATATCCGGAGTGGGGATTGAAACGAAAATCATCTTTGTACAACTGGGCCAAGTTGAGATTTTACATATAACCATTACGAACCAACAGTGATTAGAAAACGAATTTTTATCTATAATAGCTGTATAAGTTATTTAAAAATTAAATATATTAACTTTTATTAATTATATATATAACTAAAAATATAAAACAAAAATTGAAAGTACAGATTTTTAGAGGACAAGGCCAAAGAACGTTTTCATAAGTATTTTAGGCGTAGTTGGATAAGAACGTATAGTTTAGTGGTCAGAGTGCTTGGATGGTTTCCAAGAGGCGCTGGTACGAGTCCCGCTGCATTAAATTTTTTATACCTTTATATAAAGAGTACTTTTATAAGAGTTAGTAACCAAAAAAAAATGTGGAATACTTTAGAGAGCGAACTAAAAACTGAGTGAATAACGTTTCAGGAGTATTTGTCTAAGCCGGCGACACGTACAGAATATTTAAATATGTTTCGTTTTGTGCTTTGGATTACTACGACTAGTGTTCTAAAACCACCTTTTAGCTTGTTTCAATAAATATGTATAAACACACTAAATTATATGTTATCGTGAAAGAAAGAGAATCCACAGAGAGAAATGACACTTCTTTCTATTTTAAGTTTAGCTCATTTTACAAAAAGTAGAGAAAATAGCGGGTTCAGTGAAAACCTAGTGTCGAGACACTCCTTTTTACACTTGCCGCCTTTATATAATCTTACACACATACATACATAGTTTCACGCTGTATCCCGCATACAGCAGGGTAGGAAGAGGGAACCGAGTGTTAAGACACTCCGTTCCCCACTTTCCGCCGAATTAAGGCATTGCATGCTGAGTGGCGGAACTAAACGCCGCGCTTTGACTCGTTACTAAACCCAAGAAATGAAAAATTCCATTTCCTGAAGTGGGAATCAAACCCACCACCGTCGCGTTTACAGTTGCACGCTTGGGCCTCTGCGCCAATTGCGTTTACTATCACAATGGCCTCTTTTAAAATTTTATAAACATTTATCTATACAAAAAAGAAACTACAATCATGTTACACCTAGCTGGGATTCAAACCCACAACAATCGCATTTAACCAAACATTTACCAAAAATTGAAATTCAAAGTTATTCACACACAAATACCGGGTCATATTTGTTCTTATCTAAAAGATTGTCACGTTCACTGCATAGAAGTTACATATTGCAGGAAACACCAGCATTTGAATTCTCAAACGTTCCTCGCACAATCGGTCCGGACGCTGTGGTAAAGCGATTACATCATTGCTAAATTTTGAAACGAGATTTTTGTCTTTTCATACTTGAATAGCGTTTGAGTTTGTGATTTTAAAAGATAAATACAGTCTAGATTTTAAAATAAGTCTAGGATTTTTTTAGTTAAAGTGTAGGTAAATGAAGAAGTAGTTGTCAATTTAATTGTGACGATCGTGGATTAGTAGTTATTTTGTTCAATTAAAATATAAATTGAGATATAGGAAGTGGAGGGATATTTTCTATTCTAGTATTTTTTTTCATTTCCTGGGTTTGGTAACAAGGCAAAGCACGGCGTTGAGTTTCGTTGACTCAGCACGCAATGCCTCAATTCGGCGGATAGTGGGGAACAGAATGTCTTAACACTAGGTTCCCTCTGCCTACCCTGCTATATGCGGGATACAGCGTGAAGCTATGTATGTGTGTAGTAATATTTTTTTCTAGAAATCACTAATCTTCTAGTTGCTATTCTAGTAGTTACTATTGTAGTTATTACTATTCTAGTATTTATCATTCTAGTAGTGTCTATTCTAGTTTTTTTAACTTTACACTTTTTCTCGCTTAATAGGGTAGACAAAGAGAACTAAGACCCAAGGCACTCCTTTTTCCATTTTCTGACCATATTCGTGTCTTCTGGTGGATTATTAAGTATTTGTCAATTTAATTGTGATGATCGTAGATTTATTTTATTAAGTTGTGGTATTATTTTATTAAGTTAGGATATAAATTAAGAAATAGCAAGTGGAGGAACCTTTTTTCTATTCCAGTAATATTTTTTCTAGAAATTAGTAGAGGAGGGGAGGGGAAAGGATCTCATTCAAATATCTTGCATTTCACCGGTCTATTAAGAAGAAGGGCGGCATTGAGTTCAGCCGCTTAAGACGCGATGTCTCCAATCTCGGACTCGGACTAGAAATGGAAAATGAATTAGCTTAACACTAGGGTTCTCTCAGTGTACTAAAAAAGACCAATATGATAAGTAAAACGACTGTATTCATCCTTGTATATATATATATTATGAACGTCTATTTTTGTATTAATGTTGTTTGTTTTTTTTTGTACTGTAATCCCGCTTGTTACATGCTCATCCACTTCCACACGTTGAGAAGTCCACCATTGTAAACTAAATAAATGTATATAGTTTCTTCCATGTATTTTAAGTACAATAAAGAATATATAACTAAGAAAAGCATATACCCATAACGTTTAAATCACAAAAAACTAATATCCACCATCTCCTGACACACACTCGTAATTTCCCACACCGAGCGCTATTCGTTTCCAGTCTCCATAGCAAATGTTTGAGTTGTTAACTAATTTGGCTAAACCGTTGATTTATTCCACCTGTACTCGTTACGTGAAACGGAGCCTTATTTTGTACTGTTAGTGTAAAACATCAGGTCTATTTGCGGTGGCTTGTTGTAAATAATTTATTAATAGCTAATACTGAACTGTTGCGTTTGTTTTAAATGTGTTTTTATTTATGCGTTTTTTGTTAAAAAAGAACAAAACAAAAAAGGTTATTGTGGCTCAGTGAGACAGCGTTTGATTGTGAACACGATTGGTTGTAGATTCGATTTCCATTCGGAGAATAAGACGCCTGTCGTGGCGCAGAGGCACAAACGTGCGACTGTAAACGCGACAAGTTGTGGGTTCGATTCCCACTCCAGGAAATGTAGTATTTCATTTCCTGGATTCGGTGGCAAGGCAAAGCGCGGCGTTGAGTTCCGCCACTCAGCACGCAATATCTCAATTCGGCGGAAAGTGGGGAACGGAGTGTCTTAACACTAGGTTCTCAAGTGCCCTCTGCCTGCCCTTCTATAAGTGGGATACAGCGTGAAGATAAAAAAAATAAATAAATAAGAATGAGATGGTAAGACTAACAGCAGCGTTGAGTTCAGCAGCGTAACACTTATTGTCTCGTCTCGCAAAATAGAGAAAGGTGGGTTTTTAATACTGGGGTTCTCTCCGTTTACCCTCCCATGCGAGGAGAAAAAGCAGACAAGCCAATGTATCACGGACTACTGTAAAGCATTCAAAACGTCAAGTTCTTTAGGAATATAATATAATTGTAAATACTAATATACGTACATACATAGCTTCACGCTGTATCCCGCATATAGCAGGGTAGGCTGAGGGAACCTAGTGTTAAGACATTCCGTTCCCCACTTTCCGCCACATTTAGGCATTGCGTGTTGAGTGCCGGAACTCAACGCCGCGCTTTGCCTTGTTACCAAACCCAGGAAATGAAAGCTTGCATTTCCTGGACTGGGAATCGAACCCACAACCTGTCGCGCTTACAGTCGCACGCTTGTGACTCTGCACCACGACTAATGTACACATGATTCATTCAGTTAAAATAGTTTTAAATTAAAACTATATACTAAAATATGTGTAAGTACTCAACCAAAGCTCTTAAAAACAATCCTAACTTTGACTAAAATATAAAAAATGTACTATTCAAATTTAAACCCACATCAACCTAACAACTCAATCCATTAATTCAACAACTAAACCATAACCCACAGTATTTACCGACTGAGTGAAAAGAAAACATTAAAACGAAGCACATGCGTTACCGTCATCATAAGTGTTCGCTCGGGAAGCCCGGGTTTTTACAATACCTATGTATATTCATATACTTTCTTTGATGAAAATGTCGCTAGCAGATGCGAATGTGGTATAAAAGGTTTACTTTTCTATGTGTAACCATGTACTTGTACACATAAATGCTTGAATACAAGAAGATATTGCGTAGATAGGATTGATAAAGTATATATTACTAGCTGTATCTCACTTGGTGTGGACTGTAATACTTAAAATCCCGTTTTTTCACTGTTTTGCAGGGGTATTTCGAGTAAACCTCTCTTAGTGCTCCTCTACACTCCCTAAAGAGCCTACATGCCAGCAATTTCAGCTTTCTTTAGAGTTTCGCGTGTAGTTGTCTGTCAATCACTCAGTAATGCAAGCGTTTCACATTTAAATTTTCACAAAAAAGACAATCGACTTCAAATAAAATGCATTAAAAAGTAAAATTATTACAAATAATTAAAATTAAGTGGGGAACGGAGTGTCTTAACACTAGGTTCTCAGGTTCCCTCTGCCTACACTACTATATGCGGGATACCACGTGAAGCTAATTAAAACTTCACGTCCGATCATAACTAAATTGAAATGGTACCACATCAGAAGCACTAGGTAACGTATAAAAAAGAATCATCTAAAATGCTTCACCCAGTAAAAAGTTATGCAGTACACGTACAAAAAAATACAGTCGAATTCATAATCTCTTTCTTTTTGAAGTCCGTTAGTTACTTATATAGAATTCAATAACAAATGCTTGCTTCTTCTTATCATAATTTAATTTGTTTTTATGTTTTACTGCTGTTAAATATAAGCGATATATATTTTTTAAATTTAAAGATTACATATAGTTGCATATCAGTTTCTAAAAACGGGTTTTTTCAGATCATCATAGGGGCAACATGTGACAGCCAAAACGCAGTGTCTCAAATCAGAAAGTGGAGTGACTTGACACTTAGATCTCTCTGACTACCCTGCTATGTAAAATAAAGCGTGAACCCAAAAAATGTATATCTAGTACATATCTTTATAGCCTATTACATAACATTGTTCTCTTTCTTGTGTTCCGCCAAATATTTTTGGCTGCTATTATAAGAATGCCGCTAATAATGTCACGGCCACTGCCACTGACTTGGAGCCAAGTTTTTAATTAATGGTATTATCTTCTTATACAAATCGTATACGGAGGTAACTGGTTTGAATCCCTGTACATTATTGCCTGAAAGATTATAATTTTACTATGCGTTTAATTAAATATTGCTTCATAAACAATTAGGTGAAAGAGAGAATCTGGTATAGAAACTATTTTTTGCGCATTCAGTCTGAATTCAAGAATGCGTTTTGAGTGACTGAACTAAACAATATACCTTGTGTGCTTATGAAATAATATTTTTATAAATAGAAACATTTCCCAACTGAAAATCAAATTTACTACCATTGAAACTCCTGCATATCTAGACACCAAGTTGAGTTCCATCACTCAACACAATGAACGGAGTGTCTCAACACTAGGTCTCTAGGTCTAGTAGGTCTCTAGGTCTACTAGGTCTCTGCCTTCCCCAATATGTAAGAGAAATGTGATTTGATATTTGTGAAATGATTACAAAACGTACCATTTCTACACATATGTCAGGTGAAAGTCATTTAAAATCGTTTAGACATAAATATATACAACAAGCATATTAAATAACAGTTTCTCACCTTATATATCGATAATATTACTATTTAAAAAAGAAGCTTAGCGGAGAATCTAGTGTCTAGACACTCCACTCTCTGCCCAAATTTTAGACATTGTTTTCAGGCGGAACTCAATACCACTCTTTATTAAGAAGAACTGGTGAGAAATTCAGCTACAATCCAAGTTTTTATCCAAATGGATTGTTTGTTTCTTACTTCAAATAGCTTGGAGGATATTTTGCGCGATGTGTGTTATCTTTCATGACTATAGTTATATACGAGTATAATAGCCCTTATTAGGGTTCTTCTGTAGATCGTAAGATTTTTTTACCTAGGTTTAAAAGGTGTTCGAACTCATAACCATTGTGTTTACAATGATGCTGTCCCACACCACAGTCACCAGAAAAATGTGGAGCTTAAATTGAATTGAAATAAAAAAAAGGTCATCACCAAAATTCGTTAGTATTTATTTTCATGGATAACGGATGGTATACGAGCAGAAGGACTACTTGATGGTAAGTGGTTACCTTCGCCCATGAACATCTACAACACCATTACCAGAGATGTTGTAGATGCGTTGCCAACTTAGAGGATAAAATTACTAAATACCTGTAGTAAATTACTAATTACATCCTATACCGACTTCCCTAAATATACCGGCTTGCCTAATTAACATTTTCACTCCTTGCCACTGGTGTACATATATATCAAAAATAAGTAACTCTATTTCCATTTAGCAATATTAGCTATAGAAATACTGTACACGTAACATTTCCTTTATTAAGCGTTACTCCAGCAAACCAAATACCTACAAAATAGGCCGACCGTTCGCGTAATATTCTGAGGTTTCTTATATTCTCTCACGTTACGAAAATGTATCGACATTAGTTTCTGGTTTAGTTTTATTCCTTATTCAGTAAATGAAATATGTTTCCGAACGCCTGTCGTGGCGCAGAGATACAAGCGTGCGACTGTAAACGCGACAGGTTGTGGGTTCGATTCCCACTCCAGGAAATGTAAAATTTAGTATTTTCATTTCTTGGGTTTGGTAACAAGGCAAAGCGCTTCGTTGAGTTCCGTCACTCAACACGCAATGCCTCAATTTGGCGGAAAGTGGGGAACGTAATTGTTGAAAGAGAATGGAGTGTCTTAACACTAGGTTCTCTGGTTCCCTCTACCTACCCTGCTATATGCGGGCTACAGCGTGAAGTTAAAAAAAAACATTACATCCAATGGTCGAAACCAAGAGGTCGTTGTGGCGCAGTGGGACAACATCCGACTGTATACGGTGGGTTGAGGGTTTGATTCTCACTAAGGGCAATGATTGTATTTAAATTATTATCATTTCTCCACTCTAGTAAGAATAGTGCAGCGTTGAGTTCCGCCTTTCAACTCACTATAAGTCGTTTTGCAAATTTAGTCGGAAAACGGGGAAAGTATTGTCTGACCACTAGATTGTCTCTGGCAGGGTACTGCTATGCAAAAAAACGTGAAATTCGCCGACATTATGAGTTTCCTAAAGATAAGGTAATGTTATCTCAAATATGATGTAAAAATGTAGAGTCTAATCTATTGAACGTATATTTATTGATTAAAAAAAATATTATTGTAATAAATATAATTTCGTTTTTATTTAAGTAAGTGTATTGGATCCCTACTGACATATCCCGTATGGTCTAGTGGCTAGGATACCTGGCTTTCACCCAGGAGGCTCGGGTTCGATTCCCGGTACGGGAAATATTTTTTATATTTTTAACCACTTTTGCTTTTTTTCTATTTTTTATATCAATTAATCTTATAATAATATCTTTGTAAATTTTACGTTATTTTATTATTGACATGTAAATTATTTTTATAAAAACATTATAGACAGCTTCATACTTTGTCCCGCATAGCAGGGTTAGTAAGAATCTAGAGTCAAGCCACTTCCTTCTATGCTGTTTGTCCAAAACGAAGACATTATGCGTTGATCAGCGGAGTTGAACGCCGCATAGTATATATATATTTCTGCAGTTTTAGCGTAAACACTACCAAGCATTCATCTTCACAAACATATATGCATTTATAACATTATTAGAATATCTAAAATATCAAAAGCAAACCAAGTTTTTATTATAAGGTAAGTCCATATACATATGTTATCTATTGTTACCTGAGATATTTACGTTGCGGTGCATGTTTCTTTGTAGCAGCATAGCGTCGTGTGTAACAAATTAGGTCACGGTCAAAGCTGAAAATGTCTGAAGAGCTCTTTTTTAAGTCTTTTTGCCATCTAGTTTAGGTTTTCTCATATTTCGACGTGTTTGACGCATAGTTTCGTAATGAGCCTTTTTAGTATGCATAGATGTAGCAGCTATACGCTCTTTTTTTTAGCTTCACGCTGCAACCCGCATATAGCAGGGTAGGCAGAGGGAACTTGAGAAACTAGTGTTATGACACTCTTTTTGTCCACACTTTCTGCCGAATTGAGGGATTGCGTGCTGAGTGGTGGAACTCAACGCCACGCTTTGCCTTGTCAATAGACCCAGGAAAACAAACTTTTCATTTCTTGGAGTGGGAATCAAACCCACAACCTGTCGCGTTTACAGTCGCACGCTTGTGCCTCTGCGTCAAGGCAGGCGTCGCTATTATATACGCTCTTTCATGTGTGCATATGTCCATATAACATGATTCCTATCGGGTTACCTATCGTATATTATTATATTACTAGTGAATTTACTAACATATTAGGGACTCCAAACAAAAGGATATGGAAAAAAAATTCAGAAGATTGTAAAAAACAAGCTTTACGAAAACATTACATGTTACATCATAGTCTAGGTCGGATCTATATAATATATACCGGCTTACCTCTATGTTACGGCTCTCCTATATATACCGGCTTACTTTTATAAAATGTTAATTCCATGCCATGCCACTTTTGCATAGTATTAGGTGGAGAGGACGTAGTGCCAAAACACTCCGTTTTCCCCTTTTCCCCTGCGAAAGAAATATGTGCTAGAAATAAACTAATGATAGTAATAAACAGGCTAAGATTTTTTAAGTAGATTTTTTTTGTTTACTTCACACTGTATCCCACATATAGCAGGGTAGGCAGAGGACAGCAGAGAACCTAACGTTAAGACACTCCGTTCTTTTACATCAATTCCGTTCCCCACTTTCCGCCAAATTGAGGCATTGCGTGTTGAGTGGCGGAACTCAACGCCGCGCTTTGCCTTGTACTAAACCCAGGAAATGAAAATACTAACATTTCCTGGAGTAGGAATCGAACCCACAACCTGTCGTGTTTACAGTCGCACGCTTGTGCCTCTGCGCCACGACAGGCGTCGTTAGTAGATTATAGAGAGATTTCGCTTTAAGCGACTTCCTAAAGCAAATGTAAACATAATTAAAACACTAATTACCACTTCTACCATACACTTATTATAACGAAGCGACTTTTCTCAGAAAAAAAGCTCAAAAAGCCATTTCGTAGAAGTTCACACGAAAAAGTTTAAAATCTAGTACCGCAAATGAAACTAGAATTCCACATAAATGCAACTAAATAAACGTTTTTGTCAAGTTTTGTTACAAATTACATTGGGTACTGTACTACCTCTACTGGTAGAGATTTTGTCGTTTTAATTTGAGGGAAACTAGTACTTTTAAGAGAGAACGTTTTTAGTTTTTTTGGTTTTCTACGATTTATTTAAATTTTCTGTATATGAATGTAGGTAGATATTTATACTTACTCACTTATTTACTTAGCTTTTTGTTTTATCCATAGTGGGTGGGACTTACCTACCTACCTGTCTACCTAAAATATATTTATGTTATTCTTTTAAATATATGGATGGGACATCGAAAAAGAGGTAATAGTAGTGCAGTGAGACAGCGTCTGTAAAAATTATGGTTGTAGGTTCAGTGTTCTCTTGGGGAATGAAAATATTCAAATTATTTTAATTTTTCTGTTCTGCTAATACAAAGCTTAATATCTTGATTTCTAATAGAGTAGGCACCCTGCAAAAGGTTTTGCCTTTTGGAAGCACCGCTGCTACAGAGCCTTAGTCATCGACGAAGGGTTGCCTCATTGTCAGTTTTTTACCGCATACATTTCGGAGAGTGTGGCCTGGAATTGCACAATCTAATTCCCCCTGCCCCATTTTACTATTGGACCTCTAGGAAAACAGCTTTACGCCATCCGTACATGGTAGAAATTCCTAAGGTACGGACAGAACGCTATGAGTCTACGTTTTTTATTCAAACAGCGAAAGAATAGGAACTCATTGCCCGCGTCTGTATTTCCAGAGTCGTACAATTTGAGGATCTCCAAAAAACCAGTGAATGTTTACCTTCTAGGCAAGCGCGTATCATCGAAGACCGCATCAACGCTTAACATCAGACTTGATGTGGTCAAACGTAAGCCTATCATTTATAAAAAAAAAGAACCATAATTAAAGAACTGAGTTGAACTACCACGCAGGAAAGAGCGTGAAGCTGCTATTTTTTATACTCATAGTTAATTCAATGACCACACAAACAAAGCCACGGATAAAAGCTAGTATACACATAATATATATATCAACAAGAGAAGTCTATATAAAGTGACTATTGAAAATAAATCGCTCATGAACGAACATTTCATAGCATTTATATATATGAGGGCACTATCGAAGACGCAAGGACCCTACACTTGTGAATGATAAAAAAATGAAAGGTTTTCTCTCCCCTTTGAAAACTATTCAGTGGAAATAATTTTTCATGAAATAAACGTTCACTCACTCTGGTAAGTACGATATCAATCTAGTACTTGGGACCATTTAATGTAGAAAAAGGTGTTTTAGAGATCCGCAGCGAAAGTATATAAACCAAACCATAGTTATCAATGATTGTAAAATTTAATATTATTACTATAGTAAATCTTACCAGTCAATAGCCATAGAAAGTATTATTAGTCACAGTAAGTACAAAATAATAATCTTCTTTAACTTCACGCTGTATCCCGAACATATCAGGGTAGGCAGAGGGAACCTGAGAACCTAGTGTTAAGACACTCCGTTCTCTTACAACAATTCTGTTCCCCACTTTCCGCCGAATTAAGGCATTGCGTGCTGAGTGACGGATCTCAACGCCGCAGCTTTGCCTTGTAACCAAACCCAGGAAATGAAAATACTAACATTTCCTGGAGTGGAAATCGAACCCACAACCTGTCGCGTTTACAGTCGCACGCTTGTGCCTCTGCGCCACGACAGGCGTTAGACAGACAAAATAATAATAATTTATTGTTAAGAAGTAGGCAACTAAAATATTTGGACTCTCTTTGGACTTCTTACTTATACATTCTACTTACCTATACCTAGTAGGTATACCTAGTAATCTAATTTCCTAAGCTTATTTAAGTAATATGAAAAATATAGAGAAAGTCAAAAAAAGGTACGGACAGATGGACACGTCGTCCATAGTGATCCGAGTAATAATTAAGAAAAAAAGAAAACCATTGTTATCTATAAGATAAAGCACGGCGTTGAGTTCCGCCACTAAACACGCAATGTCTCAGATTCGGGCGAAAAGCGACGTACGGAGTGTCTCGTCACTAGGTTTTCTATAACTACCCTGCTATGCGAAATATAGGGTGATACTATTAAAAAAAGTCATCTACGTATGGGCGTATTAAAATTTCGAACGTGTCAGAATTTGAGCCCGCGCCTGTTGTAATCCGTTTATGCACTCTAGCCTGTCGAGCTATACGTTACTATCGAGTTCAGTCGAAACCCTTATACACTTATTGCATTTTTTGTTCTTTTTTATTCAGCTTCACGCTTATTCCCTCATAACTATGTGTCAAAGAGGTTCTAGTGCCAAAATACGTTATTTACCGCTTTACACTTTACACAAATTGATTATGTATAGAGTGACGGAACTCAACGCCGCAAAATTATTATTTTTTAGCTTCACGTTGTATCCCGCTCAGCAAGGTAGGCAGAGGGAACCAGAGAACCTAGTGTTAAGACATTCCGTCCTCTTTCAACATTTCCGTTCCCCACTTTCCACCGGATTGAGGTATTGGGAGTTGAGTGGTGGAACTCAACGCCGCGCTTTTCCTTGTAATAACAACGTAGAAAATTTTATATAAACTATGTATAAATTCCCCCACATACGAATCAAGCCCACAACTAATCGCGTATACAATCAGTCGCACTTTTACTATACTTCGACGGCATTTTTTTAACAGATTTCTGTTCCGAGAATTTGACATTCCTCTAAATATATATATTTACCTTCGCGCTGTAACCCGCATATAGCAAGGCAGACAGAGGGAAACTAATGTTAAAACACTCCATTTCCCACTTTCCGCCGAATGGAGGCATTGCGTGAGTGGCAGAACTCAAAGCCGCGCTTTGCCATGTTAGCAAACCTAGGCAATGAAAAATTCCATTTCCTGGAGTGGGAATCGAACCCACAACCTACCGCATATACAATCGCACGCTTGTGCCTCTGCGCCACGACAGGCGTTTCTAAATAAATGAATCATTAAAATAGCGTAATTGAGGCTTATCCTATAAAACATTTATAAGCACATAATGAGCGTATTCAAGTGGTTATTGTTCGTCTAATTTGTCTATAGGTACTTTAAGTTGAATTATATCAATACAATTTCAATATAATTGCTTGCTCCTTATGTTAATGTTTATCCTAGTAATATTGTAAACGCGAAAGTCTTTGAGGATGAATAATTGTAATTGTTAGTTTCTCATGCAAAAACTACTGAACGGATTTAAATGAAACTTTACAGTAATATAGCTTTTTTATCAAAATAGCATATAGGATAAAGTTAAAAAGATTTTATGTAATTGAATCGGTGAGTGCAGAAACAACGTAAATCACAAAAAATGCAAAAATTCGTGATCTATTTAAACTAGCTTAGAAAGGCAAGATGAGTGTTGAGTAGAAAAACCACCAAATTTTGAAAATCCGGACTTACGTTGTTTCTACACTCACCGATTCAATTTGTTTGTAATATACAATGATAAGAATGTAAGAATAAGTGCTTTTTTGGCACGAAATGTTTGTAGATTCATTTCCCGATAAGAAATTGTATCTATATATAAATACGTGAATCAAAAACTTTGTACCCATTTTTACGAAAATTAATCGGACAGAGGAGCATGAAATTTGGCACAATTATAGTTTATATAGAGAAGGAATGATGAGTGTTAACATTTTTTTAAAATAATGCATAAAAAGTATATTAATTGATAAAATAAATGTTACACACACTACCATGCGTTTGACATCCATGTTTATATAAAGTGACATATACATTGCTAAAGACAACGCGTTGTTAACGCGGCGGGGTCATGTTTTGTCACTAGTCTCTCTGCCAAAAGTTTGAAACAGAAAAGAACCATGATTTGTTAAATATTTGTACCAAAAAGTTACATTTTATATATAAAATTTAAACAAATTTATTACACGAACAGATTGCCTTAATGTAGACGAATAGTGTATTATCCAGATTCTTGTCAAGAATTGTACAAAGGCTCGTCATTTCACTCATTATTGTACGCTACGAAAATAACCAAGGATTTATTTGAAAAGACCTCCGAGCGAGAGGAAATTAAACGAAAAACAAGCATTACAAAGTTAAAAAATGTGTCTCGAAATACCTTATATATTTTTTATGGATTTAACTCAAAAAGTTCGACTTTGGTATTACCATGGGAATAACGTGGTATTGTTATTTGAGTGAATTGCCCTTAAAAGCCTTTAAGTAATGGGGAATTGTTTCAAAATTATGTAATACACTTTTTTACTCCATGTAAATACCTGAAGCAAAAACTTTGCCCTTTTTACGAAAAATACAAGGACGGAGAAGCATGAAACTTGGCACACTTATAGTTTATATATCGAAGGAGTGCAGAATAATAATATCTTTTTAAATTAATGTATGAAAAGTACATCAAAATTAATAAAATAAATGTTACACACACTGCCATAAATTTTCATCCATGTTTATATAAAGTGACATATACTCGTACATTGATAAAGACAACGCGTTGTTAACGCGTCAACGGGGACTCTAGTACAGATAATTATTCGGAAGAAAGTTACCTAATATACAGTTACCTAACATATTTGATAATTATTTTTTCATTTCATAGCAAATGATTCTTACGTAGTCCCATTGAAGCCTCTGCCAAGTAGGTTTTGAGTCATTCGTTATAATTGTATTTTTAGTGCATTTTATTTGATATCGGTTTTCTATGTTTGGCGAAATATTAATTATCTTAATACGATTTGCTATTTTTAGCTTCACGCTGTATCCCGCACGCACATAGCAAGGTGGGCAAAGGCAACAAGAGAATGTAGAAAGTGAGAGAGAGTGGCGGAACTCAACGCCACGCTTTGTCTTGGTACCAGAGCGAGGAAATGAAAAGAGTAAATATTATTTAATATTTTCATTTCCATTTATTGTTTAAAAGAAAACTAAAAAAAATGTTCGTGTCCTCATTTTGGGATAACGAAAGTTTGTTAAATGTTGCCTCAGAGGCGCTAACAATGAAAGTTATAATAACTTTATAAAAATTTAGCTCAAGGGCCTTGAACATATTGTTTCATTGGCTAAAGTGTCTTAACGTGTTATCCAAGAGGTGTGGGTTGATATTCTTCTAAATTTATTTTTTATATCAAATTAGTATTAGTATAGTAAAAGTGTAGCAAGTAAAAGTTACTATACTTTTCATTTCCTGGGTTTGGTAACAAGGCAAAGCGCGGCGTTGAGTTTCGCCACTCAGCACGCAATGCCTCGATTCGGCAGAAAGTGGAGAACGGAGTGTCTTAACACTAGGTTCTCAGGTTACCTCTATCTACCCTGCTATAAGCGTGACGCTAAAAAAAATAGGTATTATATACTTAGTTAGGTTGTCGTGACGCAGTAGAAAGAACAGTGTCTAATCGTAAACGAGACTGTTGCGGCTTCGGTTTCCACTCAGGGTACTTCTACAAATAATAGAAGCACAACTTTTGCTACTTAACAAGGAACGACTGAAATTCAGATGGGCGGAGAATGAAGTGCCTTGACACTAGGTTTTCCCTGTTTACTCTGCCATATGAGAAACCGAATCTTTATTTACATGGATTTTATGATCCTAGGATAATAATGTAAAATCAGCTTTTTCCCATTCAAGAAAAAAATCGGGATATCCTCTCTTAGCGCTTCTCTACTTCTGTTCTCTTTCTAAAGAACCAAAAGCGAATTAGTTTCGGCTGTGCGGTGTCTGTCTCTCAGTGATTAATAGAAGAGTTGTATACTAGTGTCCCCGTTGACGAATTAATAACGCGTCTTAACAAGTGTGTGTAACATTTATTTTATTAATTTAATATATTTTTTATATATTCTTTTTAAAAGATACCCTTCTTCTGCACTCCTTTGCTATATAAACTACAAATGTGACAAGTTTCATGCTTCCTCATCCGCGTAATTTTCGTAAAAAGGTGTCCAAGTTTTTGCTTCACGTATTAATATTTATATATAATAGTTATTTATACGTTCATAGTAAAGAAATAGAAAGTTCATAATAAAGAGGTCATCGCTGCGCAGTGGGGCTGTCTAACTATAAACTCGATTGGTTGTGGGTTCAATTACCATTCGGGGCAATGATTATATTCAAACTAGTTATCCGGTCTAGTAACACAAAGTGCGACATTCAGTCCCGTCTCTTAACACGTAATGTCTCGAATTTGAACGGAAAGCGTTGAACGGAGTGTCTTGACACTAGGTTCACTCTTTTTTTTATCATGGATAACGGATGACAAACGAGCTGAAGGACCACCTGATGGTAAGTGGTTACCTTCGCCCATGAACATCTACAA
>JAKGSA010001816.1:4319-35857 GCA_033558755.1 Philaethria dido | reverse complement strand
AGGTTCTCATATTCCCTCTGCTTACCCTGCTATATGCGGGATACAGTGTGAAGCTAAAAATATATATATTTTCACACCAATTTACGATACAGGTGTGACGAAATTCCTCAATAGTTTTGTTACTTCATATTGAATATTCAGGCTGCATGTCGGTTGTTTGAACAAAGTCAGCGCTAGGCAAGATTCTGTGCACGCTTCGAACACGTTATTTCTTGGGCATCCTTTACTTTTATTATATATTGTTTTATTGCTTTTTTTTCATTTACGCATTATATTTTCATGTTCTTTGGTGCTGAATAATAGAAATGTTGTCTTCTTCCATATACAGCCGCCATCGCAAATAAGGAGTCTTGTAAAAGTTTAATAAGTGAGTACTCTTGTAGTCATGTTTTATAGGCAATACATACATAACTTCACGCGGTATCCCACGTATCGCAGGGTAGGCAGCGGGAACCTAGTGTTAAGACACTCCGTTCCCCACTATAGGCAATAAGACGTATGAATTATTTTCCATAAAAAGATTATTGACGAATTTTGTTGAAATTAAGTTATTTTAGCAATAACATAATAGAAGTTCTAATGTTCAAATTATGATTAAATATTTAGTTTAGAGTTTAGACCATTGTGTCTTTGGCATAGAATGCGGAAAGAAGTGATATTTTGAGGGAAATTAGGTTTTTCGATTTGTCGCATACAGAATCATTTAAATTTTAATATTGTACTCTGTATTTGTTAATACTAATTTTAAATGGGAAGCGCTAGTTACCATAAAAAAAAGAATCATCAAAATTGCTTCGTTCAGTAAAAAGTTATGCGATACCTACACAAGTCAACCACGGTGCTATAAGGGACTTGATTTTAAAAGTAATATAAGCAAAGTACCTATGTTACCGTGTTGACAGCTATTCGAATTCAGAGGAATTTGTCACAAGAAATCCTTGGACATCGAAGACAGAACACATTATGTTAAGACAATAAAGTAATTTAGTGGATTATGAGTTTTTCCGTGAATATCGAACGCCGTGTGCAGCTAACAACTTGACTGGGAGATATTAATATGAAAAAAGGATTTCTATACTCAGTGTTACATTCATTCTACTAATAAAGTCTCCATAGTCAAGAAGTTTTACTTAAAAATTATATTTTATTTAAATATATTTTTTTTTTTTAAACTTCGAGAAATTTTTCTCACATATAAAAAAGTCTAATAGTGGGGACCTCTTTTGAAGTAAGTTCAAAATTGTATAATATTATAAGTTGTACCCGTAGCTAATTACTAACAAGGTAACAAGGTATATTTCAAATAAAAATCTTGTGAAAAACTATGAACAAAATGTAGCTTATTTTTATACAATAGGAACATTGTACATCTAATTAAAATAAATATTTACCAAAATTTTATATTTACACTCTAAAAAAATGAGGCCTCTCAGACGACGACCGTTAAATTTTAGTATATGGTAATTAAATAAGAAATGACTAAAAGCATATTTATTGTAAGCACATTTTTATATGAAACTTTTACACATTAATTCAGGTTTTGTACCCTCTTTTCCACATACAGCAGAGAACACTAAAATTAAAAGTATAATAAAAATAATATTGATACGCGAAGAGAAAAAATTCAGAAATATTTTCAAATTTTGCGCCTAAAAAAGTAAGAAAGCCAATATTAAAAAAAAAGCCAGCATTAAGAAAAATTAAATACCTAAATACTATATTACCAAGTACTTTTCATTCATTTTTGCATAAGCAGCATATATGCTGCTAAGGCAGCTTTTTATGTACTATAATATAGGGTGTCCCAAAATTAACATAAGATTTGACTTTGCCGCCATTTGCGGTGAGTGTTGGCAACCCTGAAAAAAGCAACTTGGCAAGCTAACGGTATAGGGTTATTAAAAAAAAAGGCTGGGCGAATTACACGATGAGAGCAAGCGTGTCTTTATTATTATTAAAAAAGAATATTTCAAAAATAGTGAAAGCTTAGCGGCATGCGAAGTTCCGAGATTCAAATCTTGCGTTAATTTTGGGACACCCTTTATTCGCGTCAATGTACTTATTATCGTTGGGATTATGGGATACATGAATAATTACTTACAGGAAATTGAGCCGAGATTAACAAAGAGTTTAACTTTGTGTGTAAATAACTAAGATATGTAATCTTAGTTGGCCACAGAGGCGACAATTCCTTGGTACCAAATTAATATTTTCCTCTGGCTAATATTTTGTTTATCACAATGTTACTTTATATTCGTTTCCAAAAACCTTTTTGGAGTGTTTTTAAATGTAAAAAGTCATCCTTTCGTTGCGAAATTTGAGCTTATTTCATTTTACCTTTATAATTGGACACTAAGATATCAGTAAGGTTCGTTATTTCTGTAAAGATTAAAAAGTACATTTATTTTATATTTTTGTCCAAAATACAAATATTCATAAATTAGTAAGTGTATAGTGCAGTAAGTCGTATATATATTTTTTTGAAATATATTTTGTATATACTTTTTTGTTAGTAATATAAAAAATATTTATTAACTTTTTTTAAATTAAAATTGAGGATAATGTGTACTGAGTCTGTAAACACGATGGTTATGAATTTAACCTCTATATTCAATTTTATTTATATGTTTTTTCGTTCTTGTATGATAAAGCACGGCACTATCCACCAACACACATGGTGTCAAATTCCGGTTGAGAACTGAAAATCCAATGTGTCGTGTCAAAATCTCTGCCGTATGCCTGGCCCGCTGTACAATAAAGGGTTGAGCTGATTTTCATATTTTTAAATTATCAATCAGTACCTTTATTTACTTATAGTAATAAAAAAAATTCAAAACCATTTTATTTCCTTACTCGAATAATTGGATTTGTTGAAGAAAAGAATAAATATTCTTCCATTACTATTCTTTTCGCTGAATACGTTTTTTCACTTTTCTTCAAACGTGTACAATACATAAATGTTGTTTCGTAGTTCTGTATTCCCGGCGGCAATTGCCTCTAACAATGTTAGATGTATGCTTGAGGTGTAGAAAGCGAAATGTATCCCAAATGTATTTTAATGTTATATAAATACTAGTAACCTGCTGCGTAGAATACGCTTTACCTTAAAAATGTATAGTGCTTTTAATCGCGGCAGGTTGTGGGTTCGATTCCCACTCCAGGAAATGGAAATTTTAAAAATAATATTTAGTGCCTTGATTTCCTGGGTGTCGTAACAAGGCAAAGCGCGGCGTTAAGTTCCGCCACACAGCACGCAATGCCTCTATTCGGCGGAAAGTGGGGAACGGAATTGTTGAAAAAGAACGAAGTGTCTTAACAATAAATTCTCAGGTTCCATCTGCCTACCCTGCTATATGCGGGATACAGCATGAAGCCAAAAAAAAGAAATAAAGGTTCATAAAGAGGGGTCTAAAACTTTTCCATCACGTATTACTTTTCTTGTAGGTAGGCTTATCGATCAAAGTATTTGTTTTTATAATACTAGCAAGCGATATTACCTACGAGAATTTATTATTATATATTATATATATAATATTTACACAATAATTACACAACTACATATAAATACACTACTTTAATTTATCCCGGGTTTTTTATTAAATATTTTCTAAAGCAATATTTGTTAAAATGTACTAAAAAAAATTAGTATAAACATTCAGAAATATTACACATATAGTAACTTTCCAACTTTCAGCTAAAGAATTTTTAACATTTTTATACGCACAGCTTAACAATAAAAAACAGAAAATCTTTACCAATAAATACATTTTGCGTTTGATTAAATTAAGTACACAAACCTACACCTAATTTAAAAAAATCAGTTTAAAGGAAACAAAGAATATTTTTATGTGAACTTATTCATTTTACACATATCCGTATGGTCACTGTAGAAAGGTTTTAAATGCACCCTACCGTGTTATGTTGTACTAAATGAGAAAAATACGATACAGTGAAATATAATATTACAAAAGCAATATTCTTTTAACGAGCTCTGGCTTGTTTCTTTACATTTATTGCCTTCACGAAATTTTATAACTGCGAATATCTGAAATAACTTTACAAAACCGGTCAGGTACACTGAAGTTAGTACAATTTGCGGAATTTGGTTGTAAGGAGTAAAAACAACTGAAATTATACTTAATAAAGTTCATAGTGGGCATATTCAGACCATTAAATAACTTGGTAACTTTCATCTGTACTGTATAGAATTTAATCTTATATTTAATTATGGTATGAAAATATTTAAGACAAACAAAAAAGACAACTGTTTTCGAATAAATTACATTAAGAAGTCAAATTATTATGGACTCAAAAATTACACGCCAGATCTTAACTAAATTTAAATGGGCCCTAATCGGGAGCATTACTTATTACATAAAAAATAATCATTAAGATGTTTCATCCAGTAAAAAGTTATACGACTGTATTTTTTCATGTGTGTTACATACACTGAAGGACCTTCTTTTTTTTCATTTCATATTAATTCATAACGTTAATTCGAAGTCCAAAAATAAAATTTTTACTATTTTTATAAGTAGTGCAAGACTAGTTTCTCTCTATCTAATCCTACAAGTATATTTTTCTCGTGGTACTTTCTTATATATAACACAAAATACTTAACTTAACTTAGGAATATTGTGAATGAACTCTAATTAGCATTCTAATGACTAAAATTATCAATATAAATTATTCAAAGTTCTAAATATTCAGTAAGTTTGTAATGCAATTTTGTTATCAGAAAATATACGACATTTCTTTAATATCATGGAAGAAATACTAATCTTATCTAATAAATTAGCCCTCTCTTAGTTCCTAATTTCATTCAAACTTTCAATAAGAAGCTTAAAATTTATCAAAGAACGAAATGTTCCAGCTAAACGAGAAAGACATTTTCAATATAGGTACTTATAAAAGGTTGTTTTTATTCAATGCTTCATAATTATTAGTGCACTGTAATTTCTTAACAGAAATGCCAACGTATTCGCTTCGGTTTCTTCTTTTCGCCTATTTATTTAGTATCGCGTGCTGATTTTCTGAACCTACCTCCACACTCTATCAAAACCATGAGAACACAGTTTCTTGTTTTGATAATATAAATATAATTAAATTGGACACAGAAACTTTGCTTAAAGTGAGATTGCAACTACGCGAAATTGGTGATTTTTAAAAATGGTAATAGTATATAATTAAGTTATTTCCAACTTCGCTCATAGCAAGGTAGTCAGAGAGAACGTAGCGTCAAGACACTCCGTTCTCCATCTTGCGCCCGAATCTGAGGCATTGTGTATTGAGTGCCGGAACTTAACGCCGCGCTTTGTCTCATCAAAGTGAAAAAATGAAAATACTTAATATATAATAAGGCCTGTCGTGGCATAGAGGCACACGCGTGCGACTGTAAACGCGATAGGTTGTGGGTTTGATTCCCACTCCAGGAAATGGAATTTTTCATTTCCTGGGTTTTGTAACAGGTCAAAGCGCGGCGTTGAATTCCGCCACTCAGCAAGCAATGCCTCAATTCGACGGAAAGTGGGGAACGGAGTGTCTTAACACTAGGTTCACCCTGCTTACCCTGCTATATGCGGGATACAGCGTAAAGCTATGTATGTATGTAATAATTCCCCTAAGTGGGATTCAAATCCACAATCAATCGCGTTTATAGTCAAACATTCGTCCTATAGCATCAAGATGGCTTCAATTCAGTTATACAAGAATCTAGTTAACTATAACAATAATTTTGTTGACTTATGAACACAAATTAAAATACTTATTTAAGAAACTGTCACGTCTATGGCGAGGGACTATTTCCTGAATGCTGAGGAATTCAGCCTTTATTTAGCTTCACGCATTTTCGGCGTAGTCAAAGGAATTAAATTTAACTGACTAAGACAATATATAAGGAATGTTATAAGAGAACGGAGAGTCTTAACACTAGGATCCCTGGTTCCCTCTGCCTACCCTGGTTCCCTCTGCCTACCCTGCTATGTGGGGGGATGCAGCGTGGAGCTATATAAGATAATGTTTGTTTCCTATTTAAATGAAAAGAGCAATAATCGCAATATTCTCGATCAATACTTCACTGTCAAAAATGTTTTTAACACACAAACAGTCTTAACTCTGTCTATTTTTGAAGCATGCATCTGGCCACAATACATTTGGCCAAGTACTTACAATGTTTCATTTGATTTATAGTTATTACTATAGGAAGCCTAATTAAACAGTCATTAATATATACAAAAGTTTCTCTACTGGAAAAACTATATTTTGACAATCAATTTTTGATTTGCCGCCTACTTTTCCTTACCTACAAAAGCCATCCTTGTCCTTTGTTTTTTTTTTAATAAACCATTAGTTATTATAAAGCTTTCTATTGAAAGTTTTCACGTTCTGGCAACTTCAGATTGTTTACGCTTTAAACATCAAAATTTCGAGCGAAAACCTTTTCATCAAAATAAAAGTTAAAAAACTCTAGAATGGCCAATGGGCTGTGACCATTGTGCAATTTCAACTAGTACTTGACCGTCTTTTATTTTTAGTAACTTTCCCTTTTCCGCGAAACTATTTCATAAATTTCAAGCCAAGTGAATCTTTAAGCATCCTTTAGCATCTGGCATTATTATAATAACTATCCATTGTTATCAGGTCTTTGTATACATATAATGTAGGTATCTATGATACCTACTTACTTCTACGCTTTATTCCGGATAGCAGATTACATACATAAGATTGACACTGCTATGTTTGAAGCGCCATAATAAAAGAACTGAACTAAACTGCGAATAGACACTTCCTCCATTTTAATTCAAGACAGCGTATTAGAAGTTAGAGCTAAAGCTAGATGTTTTATGTTAAACTATTATGACAATGACCTTAGCTTATCACTAAATTATTTATTAAAGGCCATGCATATATTAATACAATAATATTACAATTTCAACCCACATAATTATTTTTATATCTATTAGAGGAAACACTGAACAATAAGTGGAAAATATGTTAGTCTAGTTGTTAATATGTTCCAACCATAAAATAACAAAAGAAAAAAAAAACATTTGAAACAAAGAACTGCCTTTATACCTAGTTCGTTGTTCATAGTATTTTCTGCGCATTATTTGTTTCACACTTGACTAGAAACATCGTTCATGTGATATTTGCTTTTATTTATTTCTTTGTTGTGTTAGCATACGTAAATTGCTTTTATATTTCAAAACAACATAATATTTGTATATGTTCTTATCTTATGAGTTTTGTTCATGGGTGACTGCGTTGTTTAGCGATTAGACTATGATTTGATTCTGTTCAACAAATATTTATGTTTATATAGATTATATTCTTGCTTATCTCGTTCTTAGTGGTATCAACAATATGTAACTTTGTTTTAAATATACCTATCATTCTTGTTATGTAAAAAAAAACATTAGATACCATTACTAAAAGCTATACATCTTGACTCACTTAACATATAATTAGTGTATTTCGTATCCATAGTACTTGTAATCTATAAAGGAAATAATTAAATATAGACGTTAAATAATTCATTTTCATATACATAATGCGATTAGTGCTGCTTAATTAAATATTAAGCGCCATCTGTTGGTGTATTTCGTGACTGTTTTATCTGGAAGTCAACGTAGTGATTCACGAGATTTCCATACAGCGGCCTGTGTTATTCAATTCTTTGAGTTATTAGTTTCTTAACAGTTCGACAGATGTCGCACTGGTACTGTTTAAATAAGATTACTGTATAAAATATAATAAAAAAGTTTCCTTTATAGCAATTAATGTTACATTACATATAATCTGTTAATATAAAAAATATATGGAAAAAGTAAGGAAGTAAAGAAAGAATATGTGTATTAAAAATTGTGTCCTTAAAATGTATAATAGGTTTAGTTGTAGTAAAGATGATAATGGAACATTTTATCCAGATTCCAGTCCGTACAAAAAAATAAATAGAATTATTTTAATATTTAGTAGTTTAGCGTTTGCAGTGAAGCAACAACTGTAAATGTACAAGTTACAACAACTTGTAAGGAAATCTGTAAAATCTTTCAACAAATTTCGCGGATTACAAATTTAGGCTGCGGCTTAAATAGTTAAACTTAAAATAATTAAGATTCTTACAAAAAAAGAAAATCGGCCGACTTTAAAGTAGTACGAATAAATCAAATGAAATTTAAATGAATCACTGGCTATTAGATATATATAAAAATATATCAAAATTAGTTCACCCAGTAAAGAACTATGCAATAATACGCATAAAAAATTGTCGAGTTGAGAGCCTTCTCCTCTTTTTGAATTCGTTTAACAGCACTAAATAATGTTTCAGAAGGTGTAGTGACGGCCTCAAGCTGGCTTCGTCGGGCTCGGGAAGCCCGGCGCCGCCGCCGGTGCAGTGGCGGGTGCGGAGAAAACCAGGTAAATATCAATATAGTATTCTTTACATATTTATAACATATATTTGTCATGTTTTAAGTTTATAAATGATTCGTCATTTTAAAAGTGAGAGAACTCCAATTTGTAAAAAAAAATAATTAAAGTAATAATTAGTATTAATTTTTAAGTAAGTTTATTATATTAAGAAAATATTTATATCATTTGTACATAACCTATCTATATCTCTGCACACATTCATTTTTCTTCTTTTCCATGAGTAGGGAGGTTGCCTGGAAGGATCACCTGTGGTGATAAGGCCGCCTTTACACCAAAATTTTTACTTAGGAGATAGAATAGAATAGAATAATCTTTATTGCACACACAATAAAATATAAAGAATAGAAAACAATAATATATGAACTCATGTGTCTGTATGCAAAGGCGGTCTTATTGGCTGGCAATCTCTTCCCACAGACAACCTATTCGTTAAGTATAGGGACAGATAAGAAAAGAGGAAAGGAGAAAACGCTAGTGCAATTTAATTAGAAATAAAAATAAAATAAAAATAATAATAATAAATAAATAAATATAATTATAGTAAGGCTATATACCATATATAAATATGTATATATACTCACATATATACTCATTAACACATATCCACACATATCAATACACATATACACATACATACATACACACCTACATACATATACTTATATACGTACATACGTAACACAATATATATAATACATAACCGGATAAGGACATTAATGCTCTAAAATTAAATAAGTACTCTTTTAGACTGACTTTTAAAGACGTTAAGCGATTTTGAATGTCAGAACTTCAGTAGGAAGTTCGTTCCAAAAGAATCGCAGATCTCTCACAGTAAAGGAGTTGGAATGAAGCTGGGTATGACAGGATGGTAATTTAAGAAGATTGTCACTTCATGACCCTAAGTTCAAGGCGTAAGAAGAGAATCGAGACCAAGGAGTAAAATCTTTCTTTTAAATATGTAGGAGCATTGAGGATTATAAGGACAGAATAGAGAGAAGGGTATTGGTAAGCATATGGAAGTTACGGCGATGTCGGATGGGAAGCCATCCGGAGCTGGCGGCGATGATCCAGAGACATGATCAAATTTACGCAGGCCGAAAATGAACCTAATGCATGGGATTTTGAAGCCGCTCTATTAGTTTGTTAAGTTGTTCCTCAGATAGGTCTGGGTAACATGAATCAGCACTTAATCTAAAATCGGTAACAGTAGTGAATGAGCTAGAGTAGTTTTAGTTAATCGGTAGGAAATGTTTCAACGCTTAAGTCCGATCGTAGCAAAGAGAGTTTACGGCTAATCTCGGCTATCTGAGCTGACCAAGATAGCGAGTTGTCTAGAAATAACCCCAAGGTCCTTAATTGTTGTACTAAGACTTAAATCGATACCTTCGAACTGGATAGTAGGAAGGCTGTTCAATCTGGCTTTCTTAATTGCTTTGCACTACCAATAACATGACCTGCGACACTTTAGGATTGATAGTTGGGCCAAAGGACCTACTCATCTGCTAACACTCCGCAAATCCTCATTAAAGTACATACAGCCTCATCTATATTCCCTGAAGGGCAGCTACGATAAATTTAAGTCGTCATATATAGATGAAAGGAAGAGGAGAAGGGTGTGAAACTGACTTATTTCTTTTGTTTTCTTTTGTTTTGTTATAATTGTTGTTGGTTAATAAAGAATAAAAAATAAATAAATAAAGCTAGAGATCTTATTAAGTATTTTTGTAATTCATGTTTTTAATTAAAAAAAATCTACAACATAAAATAGAGTTGTCTCACTTTGAAATCAACTTGGCTCCCAAATATTATAATAAATTATTATATTATACTTTAATAGCAAAATAAGTTTGAATATTTGGGATATTATTTGTTATAATTGTGCAACGGATTAGGAACCGGAATTGAATAGTACAAACAAGGGGCGCCTTATTAAATTCGACATATATGATTTACAACCTGATGCATGGATAGACAAATGTTAACTACAAATAATGCTTTTGCTAGATAAGATAGACGGTCTAATGTAAAGATAAAGTTATTGTCAACTTAACTCTTAAATCTATACGTTACAGTTGGAACAAAAGCCAATAAATACATCATTTTAAATAATCAGTAGATGCTTATATATTTATTTTTAATTGTACGCAAAAATATCCACAATTATTTAAAGAACTGTGACAGACACACGATATCATTACAAGAATGAAAAATAAGCAAATTACACCTAGTTTTCGTCTCAAAAAGAATTAGTAATCTTTTGCGTCTAGGAGTATACATGTATAATAAAATTCAGTTATAATTACATCTGCCACTTCAACAATTTAAAGTTAAGATTAAGAACATATTATTGAAAAAAGTGGTGTCTTAACACTAAGGTTTCTCTGGTTTCTCTCTGCCTCCCCGCTATATACGGGATTCAGCGTGAAGTTATATTATTCTGTCCAAGAATACTATAATGATATCAATGTGTGGAATTAAATGCCGAGATGCTCACGGGAGGCTCTGTCCATGGATTGCCCTCATTTATTACATAAATTTTATTTGAAAGAGCAACTGTTGATTTTCTTGCCGACTCTTCTGAGAGAACTGCCTTCCGAGCCGGTGGTAGCTTCCGTTAGGACTGACACGACTGACATCTTTGTAAAATTGACGATTCAGGGTGCTTGCCAATAAAGCCTACTTGAATAAAGAATATTTTGATTTTGATTTGATTTATTTTAATTCAACCATCATCTTACATTTAATTAGTCTACTAACTTCACGATTCATTAATTATACCGACGCCAAACTTTTTTAGTGAAGAAAGGTCTCTATAAGTTAATCCATGTAAATTTATTGCAGATTTCTCGGTCGTGGTATTTTTTCTTTCTTTCTATGCTTGGGCTCCAATCAGACTAAAGGATTAATTGTTTGTGATAATATGCCATAGAATCACAATTCAGCTTCGATGCCACAACAATGCAATTTATTAAACGGAACACCAGAAGTTTCTCAAGGCTTCAATCTTTTGATCGAGTTACCAACGAAGCATGGTTCACAGCCAGCCACTAGAGATAAAGAGATATGCTAGATTAGAAAATATAACTTTAAAATTTTTTATATAAAATATTATACTCAATCTATAACTAAAAAAACATTGTATAATTCACACACCATAAAAGTAAAACTTCAAGAGACTGAGAATAGATTGATATTGTTAAATAAAATGAAAAGTAAATTAATTATTATTTTATTTATTTTTACTATTTAATGTATAAGCTTTCTTACTACATTTTAAATTTTTTTGCTTTTCGAAGGCTCTTCCCGGAATGTACGTTTGACTTTTCGGGTGTTGGTTTGTTTGTTTTGTTCACTGCTGGACACTCGAGCCTCCCGGAACTTCCCATGACGATGCGGTCTTGCGCCTCCCGCCATATATATATATATATATATATATATATATATACTCTCCATATATATGCCTCAATTTAATATGATCTTACAACGCTGATCGTATTCAGGTTGAGAGCTACACATTAAAAACTCTCTGAATACGATAATCGCCGATACATTTATTTAAAAAAAAATAAACTGAGCGATTACATTTTTTAAGTATGCAGCACTTATTTAATTTAATTCTCTACTACCGTATTTTCAACATATAGAGATGAATTTTAATAAATTTAGTATATAGTTTGTGGCTTTTACTCAGAGCATCCGTTTTAATTTGTTTTAACTGAATGTAATATTCATCAAACGTAAATTAGTAATATTTATTAATTTATTATTATTAATATATATATATATATATATATATATATATATTATATATTAATAATAATAAATTAATATATAATATATATTATTAATATTAATATTTATTATTTTAATAATTAGCTTAAGCTTAAGCTTTTAATATATTTTTTCCTTCACATACAATATTTCCAATAATTACTTTTTTTAAAAATGATTTATAGATCATCACCATTACTGAAAAAAATGAGTATCAAATGTTAAAATGTCACTTTAAATAAGAAGCGTCCATTTTTATTTCCATTTCGTTCAACAATAAATTGAATTTTCGTGTAATATGAAACCCTTTTGTTGACACGTTTCAGTTCGATCCTCGCGATTTTCTACCCAAAAAGTATTTTTGATATTAAATTTAAGCATTTTTAAATGTTATTAATTTGTAGATTTTATAAGAATTCAGTTTAGGTTATTGAAAATGATTATGTTTTGTATTTCAATGAATATCTTGCATAAATTATTAAAATAATAATACTTATAATATTATAAGTTCATAAGAAGCTATTCAATTCATTAATATATAACGCCTGTCGTGGCGCAGAGGCACAAGCGTGCGACTGTAAACGCGACAGGTTGTGGGTTCGATTCCCACTCCAGGAATGTTAGTATTTTCATTTCCTGGGTTAGGTAACAAGGCAAAGCGCGGCGTTGAGTTCCGCCACTCAGCACGCAATGCCTCCATTCGGCGGAAAGTGGGGAACGGAATTATTGTATGAGAACGGAGTGTCTTAACACTAGGTTCTCAGATTCCCTCTGCCTACCCCGCTATATGCGGGATACAGCGTGAAGATAGAAAAAAAAAATATATTTATTTATTTATTTATTTTTCTTACTTAAATCATGAATAATGCCCATGCTTATTGGTACATAAGAAATAAAACTAAACAGTTTTAATATTATACTTAAAACAGTACTCCTAAAGTTATTTTCTGGATATCCTGACCATCCTGGCAACGACATCAGTTTCATGTTATGAAAATATTTATATTATTATTATAAGCAAATCGGTCGGTTTATTACCGTGTTGAGCCAAAATAGCTCTTCAACATATAAAGGTGTCCCAAAATTAACGCAAGATTTGACTTTGCCGCCATTTGCTATTATATTCATTATTCATTCGCTATTAAAAGACTAAAATGGCATTTTCTATTTAATTCAAATCTTGCGTTAATTTTGGGACATCCTATATTTAAATTGATAGGTACAACAGAAAGATACAAGTAAAGCTAATGAAATCTTAATCCAATAAAAAGTGAAATACTTATGCATGTAGGCGATTAAAATTAAATAAAATATTACCTAATAACTAATATCCCTTATACCTTTTGTATAAAGAAAAATGTTTATTTATACAAAAAAGAACAATAGCAAAAGTGAAGATATCTTTAAAGTCACGGTAATAATGATGAACGACATGTTTACGACTTATTTAAGAACTGGATCTACGTTAGGTATAGCGAGTGCGTGACTTCTCATAATATATTATGAATATTTCATATGCATGATTCGGATAAACTGTATGAGTTATTGTTACACTTTGTGCCTATATGATCTTCTTAAAAAACATGTATTTTACGATTATATTTTTGTATTTGGATGTCTTTATATCTTTTGAAGTTTATCTGTTTTCCTATTTTCATGTGAATTATATATTTAGCAATTCGACGGAAAGTGGACAACCGAAATCTTAAGAGAACGGACTGTCTTAACACTAGGTTCTCTGATTCCCTTTGTCGACCTTGCTATGTGCGGAATACAGCGTGAAGCTATGTATGTATGTACATACATATTTAAAGGGTCATTATAAAAACCTTTTTATAAAAGAATAGATTTAGAATATCCCTTAAAACAGACACAACATCCTTACTTTCCTTACTTATATTATAAATGCGAAAGTAACTCTGTCTGTCTGTCTGTTACGCTTTCATGCCTAAACCACTTAACCGATTTTGATGAAATTCGGTACGAAGGTAGAACTAAACTTAGGAAAGGACATAGGATATATTTTATTGCGAAAATTTATTTATAAAAAAAAATATCTTTATTTCTTATAATTTTTTTTTGACAAATAGTCTAGACCTTGGGAAAGACTATAGGCTACTCCTTACACGTCGCGCGATATAACCGAATTCCACGCGGGCGAAGCCGCGGGCGGAAAGCTAGTTTAAAATATAAACAGAACTTGTTTATTATTGCAATTTTTAAGCAAATATGTAATATAACAAATTTGTGTAATACATACCGACGTGCGTGCGTACACAAATGCGTCCATTAATGAATGCTTTGTAAATATTATTTTCTGTTTCCTATTAAATTCCAAAAAATAGAACTAGATAAACAAATTATGATAGCCATTTCCCTGTTAAATAATGATTCATTTAACGATTTCCTCAAACGATAATGTAAATAATCCAAACATAAATATACCGTTGCAATGGTTTCTCGGAGCAAGATTTCATGATTCATAAAATCCTTTATACTGCACACAATCAAGTTGTTGTTGATTACAAGTCGCCTTTAATCTTTAAATGCGTTTCCTAGACCAGGATTATGGGTTTAATTATAGATAGACGTCTTTTAGTTTTATTTCGTTCTTCCAAATATATAAATAAATAAATTGATTGACGCCTGTCGTGGCGCAGATGCACAAGCGTGCGACTGTAAACGCGACAGGTTGTGGGTTCGATTCCCACTCCAGGAAATGTAAAATTTAGTATTTTCATTTCTTGGGTTTGGTAACAAGGCAAAGCGAGGCGTTGAGTTCCGCCACTCAACACGCAATGCCTCAATTCGGCGGAAAGTAGGGAACGGAATTAATGAAAGAAAATGGAGTGTCTTAACACTAGGTTCTCTGGTTTCCTCTGCCTACCCTGCTATATGCGGGTTACAGTGTGAAGTTAAAATATATATACATATATACATATATATATATATATATATATATATATATATATATATATATATATAAAACTGAAGTATGGGAGCGGTTTTGAAATTTAAAAAACTGTATTTAATTATTTTTAAAATTTATAAATATAAAATATATAAACATCATTTAACTATAAAAACATGGACTTTTTCTTTGAAATTTCACCCCAGAGATTAACTTTTATTTCTTTTTTTTTTAGCACCACGCTGTATCTCGAATTTAGCAGGGTAGCAAAGGAACCTGAGAACTTAGTGTTACGACACCCGTTCCTCACTCCTTTCGCCGAATTGAGGCATTGCGTAGTGAGTGGCGTTAACATTTCTTATAGTGGGAATCGAACCCACCACTTGTCCAATATAATATCTATGTACTACTATAAATCAATCTTTTTATACATGCTGCGTGCTTCTATAGGAAAATAATGCAGTAAATTCTATTTCCTTTCTGTACGTCTTCTCGACGTCATGTCGCGCGCTGTCAAAATTATTCACGCTATTAGACGATAACACTCCGCTAGAGGCAACATAATTAAATTATGGCTATAAATACATTAGTTACCACAATGAACTTTATACAAAAATTCAATTATCCGAATGTGTTCTTGAAATATGTTTTTTAATAATGCTTATTTCCCGCACATAAAAGGGTAGGCAGAGGAAACTAGAAAACCTAGTGTTAAGACACTCCGTTCTCTTTTGACATTTCCGTTCCCCACTTTTCGCCGAGTTTAAGCATTGCGCGCTGAGTGGCGAAACTCAACGCCGCGCTTTGCCTTCTTACCAGTGCATATGCTTATATTATCTTCTAATTATTTTTAATATGATGAAAACACCTACAGATAAAATTTTTTGTCCATTTTCCAGTATCTTTTTGGCAAGCGTAACTTTCAAAATGGCTGAACATTAATGATCATTATTATTATATTTACTCAATAATCGTCAGATACAGATGATTTATAAGTGAATAAAATAAATTATGAAAAATAATACGTTTGCTGTACTAAGAGCCATTCATATTAGCAGTAAAATAATATTTATTCTTTCCTGTTAGATATACGAGGTGTGTTCAAAAAGTAAGGTGACTTTGTATTTTTAAGAAAAAATATTTATTTATTTATCAATATTTATGTTGTCCCCTTCAAAGTAATCCCCCTCAGATACAATACACTTATGCCAACGGTTTTTCCAATCGTCAAAGCACTTCTCATAAGCACTTTTCGGTATAGCCTTGAGCTCTTCCAGCGATGCAGTCTTTATCTCTTCAATCGTTGCAAATCTCCGTCCTTTCATAGGTCTCTTTAGTTTTGGGAACAAGAAAAAGTCACATGGGGCCAAATCCGGTGAATATGGTGGCTGAGGCATGATTGTGGTGTTGTTTTTGGCCAAAAAATCTCTCACCAGCAAAGATGAATGATGAGCAATTTCGGAGAAAAGAACGTCTCATGCCCAAAACGTTAGAAAAAATTTCATGGCACGAGCCAAGCGATATACCAACATCCTCAGCAACTTCTCTGATAGTGATTCGACGATTTTCCAGAACAATTTTCTTCACTGCTTGAACGTTTTCATTAGTTGTTGACGTGCTTGAGCGTCCAGAGCGAGGCTCGTCATTGGCATCTTCCCGGCCATCTTGGAAGAGTTTGTACCACTTGTAAACATTTTTTTTACTCAGAACAGTTTCACCGTATGCCACTGTCAACATTTTAAGTGTTTCGGAGCACTTTATTTTATTTTTTACACAAAATTTGATGCAAATCCATATTTTTCGATAGCAAGAAATCGCCGAGCACGCAAAACACTTATAACCTTTACGCCTCTCCCAACCAAACAAAAAATGCTATACACTTGAAACTTGGTACAGATGTTCGGGAAGAGTGTACCAACATAACAAAATAAAAAAATCGATAATCGAAAGTACGTTGCCCGCCAAATTTGAAAAGTCACCTTACTTTTTGAACACACCTCGTATAGATAGGTAAACTATTTCTTATAAACATAAAAGAAATAATATATTTATCAAATAAATCAAAAAAGTCACAAATAAGATTAGTAATTAAATCATTTTTCGTAAAGAGGCAGTATGTAAATACCGTTACGGAGCTTATATATAAAAAAAGCTTTGACCGCAACAAAATGTAATGAAAGCTCGAATTAGAGTGACCTTGAGTTCATAATAACCACAATTACTTAGTCTTTAACGTCATCCTCTAAATGGATTTCCATATAACTGATACTATCTGTTAATTATATTTGATGACCAGTCTTCGGTCAAATTCAACATTAATTACTATCGCACGATAAAATTTCCCTTTTACGTTATAGGTTAATTCGTTTTGTATACGTTTTCTAAATATGTTTTTCGTTTCCTAATTCCATGATTCACATTTAATAAGACTTCAAAAAAGTAAAAGTGCTAACAAAATTAACCTATAATTTTGATAGCAGTACTTTTCCAAACTTTAGGGTCTTCAAAACTTAATTGATAAGAGCTTGCTTTTGTTTATGATAGGCGTGATCTTAATAGAATAAAGGAGAAGAGTCTTTGGACTGGAGTATTGTTTAGCGATTTGCCGACGTCACTTCAACTGATTTTAACAAAGTTTAGTAAAGTTCAAAGTAATTTGAACCACTGATTAGATTTCAATAGAACATATAATTATCATTCGTAATGCAGTTGTTTAATATGGACTAAAATTCTAACTAACTTGGAACTCTAACTTGGATATTTACATTTATAAAATGGGTGTTCGTCACCTAAATGATTGTGGCCATCGTGACATGGGGACAATGAGACACAGTCTTACTATAAATACGATTCTACATACATACATAGCTTCACGTGTATCCCGCAAATAGCAGGATAGGCAGAGAACCTAAGGGAGGGAAATTGAGGCATTCCGTGCTGAGTGGCGGAACTAAATGCCGCGCTTTGCCTTGTTACCAAACCCAGGAAATGAAAAATTCCATTTCCTGGAGTGGGAATCGAACCCACAACCTATCGCGTTTACAGTCGCACGTTTGTTCCTCTGCGCCACGACAGGCGTCAAATATAAATACTGATTTTGATATTTAAATTATTTTCATTCCTCTACTCTGGCAAGACAAAGCATGGCGTTGAGTTTTATGACTAAACATGCCATATTCCGATTTCGGGTGGAAAACGGAGTTTAGAATATTTTGACACTGGGCTTTTCCATTAGGAAAAGCCATTAGCAAAAGCCCAATGTAACCCTAGTATGCAGGAAGAAGCGTGAAACTGAAAGAAAAATCTAAATAGTTTGAATAAAAAAATGATAATAATGTAATAGCCACAAAAAGTTATGGTCCATGTATCCGCAGTGAACTAAACAAATAGTATAAAAATAAATAACTTCATGGTTTGGTGGGTTTGGTATGTTAAAGTGCTGCTCTTGTTCTGTGCTCCTAAAAAGTGGAGATTATTTCTAGGTACTATATGGAAACCAGTGCACGCGTAAAAATGTTATAATTATCTATAATTAAATAATTTTTCATATTCTTTTACCCTCATGTGTAAAACGAATATATCAACAAATAATTTATGCGTAAAAATATTGGAGAAACATATATTTTTTCTTTCGTTTAATTCTGTAATTAATACTTTAAGAAATCTGAAAATACTTAATGTATTCATTTATTTAATGACTGTACTGTGAAAAGTAACATTAACATCATTATCATACCTGCCATTAATTTAAATTTTACAAGTCAACCACTTACCAATACTCATTTATCATTATTAAAAGAAAATCATGTCTTACTACTGTAATTTACAAAACTGTCACTTAACCTTTTTTTGAGGTTAAAATTTGTGCATTAACTATATATTATTCGTTTATTTTTGATTAAAATGTTAACTATAAAAATATTGAGTTTATTTTTTAATTGACTTCATAAAAGGTAATCTTCAATCAATTCGACTGTATTTTGAATGTGCTTTGTACGGTATAATTTTTTAATGGGCGAATCAATTTTCATTATTCTCTTGTTATATGACTACTGCTTCTGATATCGCCCCATTTAGTAGTAATAATTCAGTTAAGATCTGACGAGTAGTTTTTGAGTTATTCGTAATAATTTTAATTTTTAGTACATTTTCTTTGGAGTTGGATTCTTTTTTTTGGTAAAATCTTAATTATATTTATTGTTACACTAAATTTTAATACTATAATACTTCGAAAGTTGAAATAAAATATAACGGAGTAAATTTATATTTTGTGTATTATCAAGTTCTATAAATATTATTTGGACTACTATATATATACCTCAAAGCTTCTGTAAAAAGTTTTATTAGGGAAAATTTAAAACTTTATAGTTTTGCTTTCTTTAAAAGGGATGTTTATGTATATTTGTAATATAAATATTATTACCTAAAAATTATTAATAATCATAGGATTTAAAAGTTATAAAGTCCTTTGTCGCGCAATGGTAATGAGAAAGACTGAAATCGCGATTAATTGTGGATTCGATCCTTCTCGAGGAAAAGGTGAAAACTGATAAGAACACGCTATGTCTCAAAATTCGACGAAAAGCGGAGAACGGAGTGTCTTTACACTAAGTTCTATCCAACTACCTATCCGAGATTCAGCGTGAAGCTACATGTTGGCTCTAGTAGACCATTAAAATTAAAGGAAATTTAAATTCAATTTTTAAGTACAGTTATATTACAACAAGTGTCAATCATAATACGCCTAGAACGACATAATCATAACGCCTTTATACGTAGTAGGTATGTATGTAATTTCGCAACGATCTTCATGTCAAGATAAATTTGCGTGAGATACTAACAACTCTGACACTTTAATTTAAGGCGACATCCACTTTAATTGTTCCTCTACTGAATTATAGGCATAGTAAATTTTCCTAAAGACGCCTTGTATAAGGGAAATTTTATTCTATTATTTTACTGAAACATAGAATATAATATAATATATCTTACTTTTATATTTAATTTTGCACATATTAATTTAATTCGTCGTTGAGATCCGCAATGTCTTGAATTCAGGTAGAAAGTGGCAAACGTTTCGTATTAGGTTTACTCATTACCCTACTGCAGGATTTGACGCTACTTTTTTTGCTTTTTTAATTTTAATTTTAATTTATACCTATAAACGTACTTTTCAGTGGCGAGGCGTCCATATAACACGATTCTCATCATCTTTTGTAAATGACAGTAAATTTTCTGGAAAAATTTGGGAGCGATGTTGTCAAAAAACATGTATGAGACCTGAAAAAAAAAGGTCGCCAGGAAAATGTGGAGCTTAAATTGTAATTTAGTTTGCAAAAAAACAAGGTCAAGAAAGGTGAGAGCTAAAAAACAAATGGTCACCAGAAAGAAATGGTGTATAAAATTGTAAAAAAAATAAGTTCTGACATGTAAAAACACCTAAAAAAAGTCATTAACAATATTCGATACTGAAATTACTATACCGGTTTCCCTAAGTATACATATGTACCAACTTTTCTAACTATATACCGACTTACGGTTTTAAAATTTTCAACCCTCATCACTGGTACTTTAATATATTAACATTACCTGAAAGTATTCACTAATTGAACACAAGTAGCTCATAGTGAAACCAACCAGAAATCACAACAAAAGCTGTATCCAAAGTTATGCGTATGCCTCAAGTTATAACGTCTCAAATTACACTACATACATGTGTTAGACATCCTGAAACTTTTAATAACATAAGCAAGTTTCATCTGACGTGTAGTTTATGGGTGGGTGTTATATTGACGTATTTCTGTCAACCGACTTTTCGAGAAAGATCAAGCCATGACCTTTAACATACAAGTTAGTATTTTTCTAGCTTTACGCTGTATCCCGCACATATCAGGGTAGGCAAAGGGAGCCAGAAAACCTAGTGTTAAGACACTCCGTTCTCTTTTAACATTTCTAGAGGCCTGTCCTGGCGCAGAGGCACAAGCTTGTGACTGTAAGCGCGACAGGTTGTGGGCTCGATTCCAACTCCAGGAAATGAATATATAAAATAATATTTAGTATTTTCATTTCTTTGCCCCTGTAACAAGGTAAAGTGCGGCGTTGAGTTCCGTTATTCCGCACGCAATGCCTCAATTCTGCGGAAAGAACCCTCTTTCCGGAAATGCTGACGTATTGATATTTATGTACGTTTATGTGTGTGTGTATATGTTATCAATAACACTTACTCAGACGTCACTAAAGTTAATTGAGTACTAGCTCGAAACTATGCGTATTAGAGTTGTGTGAATCACTAGTTACAGTAGGGAAATTTATGGGGATATACCATGTCTATTAATTATATGGTAACATATTATCATAGCGATATATATGTAAGTAAAAGGTATATTTTATAATAAAATTTAGCAATATTATCCAAAAAAGTTAGGGTTTTATTAAAAACGAGTCAAGTTGTCAAAGTTTACCTTTAGAATTATAAGTATTAATCTTGAAATTAGTTAACTAAGCCTCCTGCGAGTCAACCATGGGGGCACTTGATTTCACTTAGGTCGCAAGACCTAGGCAGAGCGTCGAACTTCTCACTTTGTAACTCAATGGCTTTTCTATTTCAAACCCTTATCTTGCCTATCGTCGTGAAAATGACGTGAAATCAATTATTTATAATAACTTTTACTTTAAAAAATTAAACATTTCTATTATAAAAACAGAGTTGGCAACATATAAATGCTTATCGCTGCCTTCTGTAATTTTCTCTATTCCATTACGCAGATTACATTTTACTTATTCCTAAGTTTTCAATTTTGTAATAAATGTGCTAATCGCCTGACGTGGCGCAGAGGCACAAGCGTGCGACTGTAAACGCGACAGGTTGTGGGTTCGATTCCCACTCCAGGAAATGTTAGTATTTTTATTTTCTGGGTTTGGTAACAAGGCAAATGCGCGGCGTTGAGTTCCGCCACTCAGCACGCAATGCCTCAATTCGGCGGAAAGTGGGGAACGGAATTGTTGTACGAGATTTTCGGGTTCCCTCTGCCTACCCTGCTATATGCGGGATACAGCGTGAAGTAAAAAAAAAATGTGTAAACTATAAAATCTACTTATATTTGTATCTACTTCCAAATAAAAATATTGTTATTAGGTGGTCATAGTGGATTCAAAATCAATGTCAATATATATAATAGTAATAATTATAATTATGAATGCAAGTATCTGTGAGGATATTTTATTTTGTTTTTTGCATAACAAGTTAATCAAAGAAAATTTAGATATAGAGAAGACAGTCGCCATTTTCCTCCAGAAATCGAGACATTGCAGGTCGTGACTCAACCCAATACCGCGGTTTACGAGTATCTTACCAGAGCGTTGATATAAAAATAATTTAAATGTAATTAAAAAGTATTTCGCGATTATTACACATATTAAACGGATCAAACCACCTCCACCACCTCAGTCTACCTGTGACCACGACTACTGTAAAGTGTTCGAAACGTCGGGTATCCAAAAATGTATTTTCGAATTCTAAAATATACGCGATTAATCCGGTTAAAATAGTTTCATTTAATTTAAATGTAATCATTCACCCGACAGAGAATCGGTCCAACAACGGAAAGTACTCAAAATCAGACGCTGTTCCACTCCACCATTACCTCTGTAATATTTTTTTGTAATAGATATAGATATTATTTGACTTATAATTATAATATCGCAGCCCTTCTCGTAAAATAGGAAAAAACATATATTTAAACATAAAAACATAGAAATTTCCAAAAGAAAAGGTATAATAGTTTTAAGTAAAGAAATAACAAGTAGTTAAAATCGGTGTTAGAGAATGCGAATAAGATAAGTTACTCAGTAATATGTGCTTTTCGCTGCATTGCTGCGTCGTTAAATAGCTGAGAAGAGGCGATTAATATTGCTGGATCGTTAAATAGCTGAGAAGAGGCGATTAATATTAATAAATATAACATGAATACACAACATTATGTGCATATTTTCTGTTAAATATTATATTCAACAACTAAACAAATAAAACGCCTGTCGTGGCGCAGAGGCACAAGCGTGCGACTGTAAACGTGACAGGTTGTGGGTTCGTTTCCCACTCCAGGAAATTTAAAATTTAGTATTTTCATTTCTTGGGTTTGGTAACAAGGCAAAGCGCGGCGTTGAGTTCCGCCACTCAACACGCAATGCTTCAATTTGGCGGAAAGTGGGGAACGGTAGTGTTGAAAGAGAATGGAGTGTCTTGACATTGGGTTCTCTGGTTACCTCTGCCTACCTCGCTATATGCGGGATACAGCGTGAAAATATATAAAAAAAAAACAACTAAACAAATATTTGAACTGAAACGTTTTGTAGTTAAAAAAAAATATAACATAACTAAGATAACGGTTTGGGGAGTCCGATTTTGATTTGAGTCAAATAATATATTATTTATATTGATATTTTAATTCCGTTTCCTCGATCTAGTAGGCAGTTAGTATTTCTAAAAAAAGAAAGAGGAGAACGAGACACATTTATGTTCATAATAAAACATTAATAACATTTAATTAGACAAATAAACAAAAGTCAATCAATTATAAGAACTAGATTCTCTCAAGGAACACTATGAGCTTTTTTGCCTAGTATTAATGGAATTTTAAAAAATATAAATTTATATGTCAAACAAAGAACTCAATATTAACAAAACACATATTAGTACAGACCACATATCAGTAGACTCTGCCTACCCCGCAAGATAAAGGATCTTTGGCCTATTTTGAACTACTACAACCACACATTTACTTTGTCCTGACCTATTTAAAAAAACGGTATGCAAGAATGCAAATACCGGAAATTATGAAATCTTTGTTTAAAACAATAATAGAATCTGGCAAAGGCTAATTGTTATTCACCGAAATTCTAATGGCTTTTAAAACGGAAGTCGTATACAAAGTTTAAAACAACCTACTACAACTTCTCTAGGCGTCCCAGTCACTAGTAACTTTACTTGTCAATAGAAACTAATTAGTTTAACTAAACTATCTTCTACCACAGCAGAACTCTGCTGTGGTAGAAGATTAAGTTTGTTGTTGATATTGTTTTAGAATGAATGCAAAAAGGATTTTATGTTTGTATTAAATTCGCTGATTAAAATTTCCTCTATTCTTATATATTTTCTTAATTAGTTTTTTAATGACATACATACTGGAAAAGACCATAAAATCTTCCAAAAAACTGTGAACTTTTTTTTTTATGGATAACGGATGGTAAACGAGCAGAGGGACCACCTGATGGTAAGTGGTTTCCTTTGCCCATGACCATCTACAACACCAGAGATGTTCCAGATGCGTTGCCAACCTAGAGGATACAGATGGAAGGGGAGGACAATGTAGTAATCCGCTATCGGAACCACCACATTTTGGGGAAAGGATGGGTGGGAAAGAGGAAAGCCTGGCTTACATGCCATCGAACCGGAACACTTCATAAGATATTTGGCGGTTTGTCTTTGACATGATAGTGGTTGCGAGCCAGACGGAGGACGAACCTCCTACAACCAAACAAAAAACTTTCGTGATGTGATATAATATAGTAAAATAATTTAACAAAGAGAGATTATGTATCACAGTTTAGTCAAGAAGGAATCACTGTATTTTTTTTTATTTTGCTATGGGTCTTGTGGGAAAAGTAGGTTAGTATTAAAGGAAGATTCCTTGAAATTCCTAAGGGAACGGCAGCAAAGAATTTTATATTTTATAATCCAAGCAAACAATGTCGCAGGCGACAACTCGTTATGGAGATCTGTTAATACTTATATAAAATTATTATAGTTTCATATTCCCTTCAACTTTAAGTATACATTTAACTTCACGCTGAATCCCGCATGTAGCTGGGTAGGCAGAGGGATCCAGAGAACCTAGTGTTAAGACACTCCATTCTCTTTCAACAATTCCGAACCCCACTTTCCGCCGAATTGAAGTTTAAATATATCTCTGATAAAAATGTAAATAGAATGAGTTCTAATACTTCCAAATAGCCAAAACAGGCGAAGCTTATACACGTTAATTAGAATTAAAAGAATATACAAATTAATTTAAAGTAGAGGCCGCCCGCCTCTGACCTGGTGGTCCACTATCGCTAGAGACCTAAAACAAGAGGGGTTGCCTGAACCGACAACCCAGGACCGCACGTCTTGGCGCAGAAGAGTAAGGAGACCCGACCCCAAATAATGGGATAAGGGGTAGAAGAAGAAGAAGATACAAATTAATTTAAAATATAAACGAACAAAGGACACGCTTGAAATAATTTTCATCATTATAACAAGGAAATAAAAGACAAACTTGTGCCTTTGTTATTACGAAGAAAAAGAAGAAAATAGTGCACAGTAACAAAATAAATTATCCTGATTTCATAGTAACGAATATAATTAATATTATTAATTATATTTCCACATCCTTATTTGAAGAATCATCAAATGATATTTGCTTATTTTGTGATATGAGGCTTTTTGTATAGAGATCTTTCCGTTATATTTACGTAAGTTGCGTCATCAGATTTTCCCGGTGAATTTTATTATTTCTAACTAAATATTAAATTTAATCAGTGATGTGGTGAAATCCAATGCTGCCAATGTGAGTTTCGTTTATTTTTTCCCTATTTATCTCTATTATTACTTACTTATACTAAATAAATTATTATAATAATAATTGTATATCGTAACTATATTAGGCACAATCGTTCCTAGTTGGCAAGTGATCTCATCCGATGGAATTTAATTAAAATATTTTAAATTCTCTGTTCTTCTACTTACTACACTTTATTTAGTGTGTTGTTTGTGAGAGAAAAGTTTACTTTTCTAGAATATTACTTTTTTTAGAATCATATACCACTCCGATCTTTAGATCGGAGTGGTATATGATTCTAAAAAATACACTGTACCAGTGAAAATATTATAGAATTCTTTCCATCTTAGCTTCACGCTTTATCCCTAGCGCGGTAGTCAGAGAGAAGGAGCACCAAACGCTATGGTCCCTGCATACCTCTTTCCCCTCGTCCAGTAATTAACCTCTTCCTACATGACCTCTGGGGGGATTTTTACGTGACCTTTCTCCTTATTGTAGAATGAATAGCCTATTTTGAGAACTAGTACAAACAGTTCCTGTAATTTATGAGCAAATTAGTCATCTTATATATTGCGATATCCGGATAACGGTGAGATCATATTTTAGTGAACAATAATAATCCATAACCTTTTCATTATTGAGTCGTAAGTTATGACTTACGACTCAATAAAAAGTTAAAAGTATTTTCGAGAAATCGTGTGTAGGCAAAATAGTTACCGCCTACGTTACATATGCACGAGTTTAATGGAATCAATTACGGGAAAGCGAGAATATTTTTTTAATTTTATTTAGACTTTATACATATTATTTATATTATGACAATTATTGCAAAGAGATTTAATTATTAATAATTATTGCTAAGAAAAAATATATATTCGAAATAAGTTAATCCCTTATTAAAATAAATGGAAAAGAATACGTGTCTTTGTGATATTGATCGAGATGTTGTAATAATATCTGTTTGTACTTCAATATTTTTAAAATTGGCAAAAATTGTTTAGGAAGAAATGTTAGATTTAGAATTATATTAATAAGGTTTCAGGTGTAACTACATCTATTACAAATACTTTGAAGTTGTTAAATTTATTACAATTGTTCGTAAATCAAAGGAAAGTCTATTGTGAAGCATAAACTTCAGGTTATAAGGATAAAGTGATATCGATCACTTGTTTGTTTGTATTACGCCAGAGTTCGCTCACCCAGTCCTATATGCCAATGCCATGACTTCTACTCAAATAAGCTAAAAATACATTTGTGAATGAACGAAAACCGCCGATTCTCAAGCTTCCGTGGAAAATTTCACATCCGGCGTATGCTTTAACATATTTCAAATGTTATATTAATAGTTACGCTAAAATAATTCTTATTCCTATATTATTATTACTGAAATTCGTTTGCATTCTGCGAAAGCTTAATTTCAGCCAATACTATTCGGATCGGATAAACGACACGTTGTGAACAGTGGAACATAGCACTTTATATATTTAGTAGGTATCGCGAAGATTCACTTGCTTGGCATTCATGACTTCCGGGTTTCTGATTTACTTCTAAGAGTTTGGTGCACAAAATTATTTATAATGTTTTCATGTTGCTTGCTTAGTACGATTTTTTGATTTTATGATGAAATAATAATTTGTTATCGCTACTTATACATACCACCTGAGGTGGTGGACTTCAGGTGGTTTGGGCACGTCGAGAGGATGAGTGATGAAAGCATGGTGAGAAAGATATATAAAGCAAAAGTGAGCGGTAAGAGAGGCAGGGGGAGACCTCGGTTGACCTTCGAGAATGCAGTATCAATGATACTGGAGGGAGGTCACGTAAAAAGCATGAGGACTCCCCGGAGGGCATGCATGAAGAGGTTAATGACTGTGGACGAGGCGAAAGAGGTATGCAGGGACCGTAGCGTTTGGCGCTCCGTTCTCTCTGTCTACCCCGCTAGGGATAAGCGTGAAGTTAAGTAAAGTGAACCTATACATACAATATGTGTGAATTTAGTACCCTTTCCTATAGATCATAATACTAATAGTATTATGTGTCTGTGGTATTTGAAAGAAAGCATGGCTTTCATGTTATCTTGTTTTTATGAATAAACTATAATATATATAATTTAAACACCCATACTTATGGGTACACCCATACTTATATAAAATAAGCATCCATTATTATTACCAAATGCATGCATATGCAGCATATAACAAAGCATATGCAATGCATATAATAAAATATCTCACACACGAAGGAACATGTAAAGTAACAGTATTCATAATTGCAAATATTATAAAACATTATATTCAGTATATAAAGTAAACACACCTTTTTTGTCTTTTCTAATTTTCGATAAGCTCGATAGGTGGCGCTAACAATTAGATCTCAATACTAATGTAATTCATATAACATATCAAAACTGACGGTAGATATTTTATTATTATAGTATAAGCTACCTTAATTATTTAAATCAGTTCCTTAAGTGACTTACAAGCACTAGCCACGCAGGGTCACCGTATATAGAAATATGAGTAAGTAACGAAGAAAATAACATCATTTCACTATTTCTAAATCGGTTAAAAGTAACAAAGCAAACAAAAAATGTTGGTTTACGAAAAATATGTTTCAATTTAGTGTTATACATAATCGTTCGATGTGTTTTATATGGTGTGATAAAAGGTAAGAGCTTTATACTTTATTTTATTTATTTAATACAAGATTATTGTAGTAAGTATTGTCTCCAGTGCGTGTTGTGATCATTTTTACGAAACAATTCGAGGTCTTTTTTGTTATACATACATACATAGCTTCACGCTGTATCCCGCATATAGCAGGGTAGGCAGAGGGAACCTTGAAAAAACCTGTTAAGGTACTCCGTTCTCCACTTTCCGCCGAATTGAGGCATTGCGTGCTGAGTGGCGGAACTCAACGCCGAACCCAGGAAATGAAAAAATCCATTTCCTGGAATGGGAATCGAACCCACAACCTGTCACGTTTACAGTCGCACGCGTGTGCCTCTGCACCACGACAGGCGTTTATTATTGATCCTATAGCATATTATTAATTAACGAAATTATATTCAATATCACATCTATATACTGATGTACCTTTTAAATAATTTCTTCTTTTCTATATCTTTGCTTTATTATACAAATTTAATAACTATATTGCTTGGTCGATACAAAAATTTAGCATAAAAGTAACTTAATCGTAGGTAGACGTAAAAATAGCTATGTGAGTAGTAAATTCTTCTTATAAACAAATTGATTACTGCTTGCCATCGTATCCGTTACTTTTACCCACTATATCGATAGCTAGTGGTCCGCTTCCAATTATTTCATTTTATACCCAGTAAAAATATCTGTCATAATTTATGTACAACGAGGAACGTCTGAACAAATGACGATACTTTGTTACAAATATATTACATCTAACAACTCCTTTCTAGGCTTGTAAACTGAACCATCTTGACAGCTGTTATTTATTTCGTCCCTTATTAAATCACTTTGCCAGACTAGACGCCGAAAATGTGTCTAATTAGCCAATATTAAATTCCCGTCAAACGTGACGTTAGCAAACAATATGAGTTATTTAATTATTGTCACAAAGGGAAATTTTCTTGTAAAATTCTGAAAATTTTATTATTACTCGCAGATAACGTTTATAAAATGGCAGAGCATCATTGTATTAATTGCCTACAGTTTTGAGTTCTGGGAAGGCTGTTATTAGTAAGTCTAGGTCTTCCGCTTGTCTTTCAAAGGTTGGTATGTCCCCTGCAGCTAGCGTAGCAACACGAGTGATAAAACTATCTAACTTAATCATGGATTCTCAGTAAGACTATTCGAAGTGTAAGATCAGGTTGATGCAGAGATTAGTTGGGTGATAAAGGTATTTTAGATATTTCCTTTTTCAACCTTACCGTAGGTTTAGTGCATTGAAGACTTTGATATGCTGTATCACCCAGATTTACGCCTAGTAGTTCTGTAGTAGATATATTGTTTCAGTTTTACTGATCACTATGTAAGCGAATTTTCAAGGCAAAAATTGATTTAGCGAGATAGTAATACATGTTAGGTATTTGTTGATGAGCTTTAGGATATCACCCAAGCGACAAATAAAAAAAAGAAAAAAATAATTACTCATGTGCAACATACACTATAGAGTATATTATTTTTTTTTTTTAACTTCACGCTGTATCCCGTATATAGCGGGGTAGGCAGAGGGAACCTGAGAACCTAGTGTTAAGACACTCCATTCTCTTTCAACATTTCCGTTCCCCACTTTTCGCCAAATTGAGGCAATGCGTGTTGAGTGGCGGAACTCAACGCCGTAGTATAATATCTGTTACCTTAAAATATATTTAGTATATGGACTGTAGCGTTTGTCCAGGGTTAAAACGTGAAGCTAAAAAATATATATTTTATATTCAATAATATGACGTACACTGTATAAAGCGTTCTTATGAAACAATTGTTATACAGAAACAATCCAAGCTGTAATTATAGATACGATATGGGAACCTTTAAGATGCAATACGACTCTGACTCGTCGGACTTTTTATAAAAAAAAAACCACGTTGGCACGCAATTCAGCTTCTGTGATAAACTATTTGACCATTGCCAACAAAGTCCGTATTTATTTCATGTGACTTTTGGCTGGACCTTAGTGCAGTAAAATTAAAAAATTAAAAATTGACCCCATTCTTTGTTTGTTTATGTATAGGATTATATAAATGAATTTACGTTTGTGTAAATTATACAAGAAGGTAAGATTTTATAAGAATATATTCTAGAAATTTAATAAAAACCACTAGTTATTAACTTTTAGAAAAAAAAAACGCTTTGCTTACTAAAATAACTTACAAAGTTATTTTACTAAGCAAAGCGTACAATAATTCATGCAAAGAGATAAGCTGCGTTCCTAAAGGGCTTATGGTAATGACCTATTCGCGAGAAGTTTTGAAATTGAGAGTCTAATGATAATATTTTAACAGAACATCAGATATTGTGACTTCAACCTTCAAATTTTCTAGTACACATTTGCAAGCAACAATTGAGCTCGAGCGCCCCAAGTATGTCTATTTAATATCGACCCCTTAAGTAATTCACTTAATTCGTTATAGTATATAGAAGGCATATAGGATAAAACGGCAATCAAGGTGTCGGCCTCGTATCGCTTTACACAAAACCGATAGAAACAAAAACTTTATAGGGATCGTGGAAAACTTTCGCGGATAAAAACGAAACTATCTCAGCATTTCTCCTAAGCCTCGTCTCAGACTTTTAATCGATTGGTTGTAAACTATTTACTTTTATTACAGTTTGTGTTGTGTAATTTTTTTAGGGTACATAAAGACGACGTCACAACGTATGTATAAAAAACTTTATTATTATATTTTATTATATACAGCTCATCTTTCTGATCATAAAAGGCAAATTATGAAGAGTACTAACTGGTAATTGTTGTTTTGTTCTGATATGGTTATACATCAACTTTGATACTATTGATATATATCAAGTTTTATGGTGTTAACAGATTTGCATTATACAGTACATTATGAGTTATTAACCATAAGATATTAACTTTTTAACATACATACATACATAGCTTCACGCTATGTCCCGCATATAGCAGGGTAGGCAGAGGGAACCCAGTGTTAAGACACTCCGTTCCCCACTTTCCACCGAACTGAGGCATTGCGTGTTGAGTGGCGGCACTTAACGCCGCGCTTTGCCTTGTTACCAAACCCAGGAAATGGAAAGATTCAATTCTTGGAGTGGAAATCGAACCCACAACCTGTCGCGTTTACAGTCGCACGCTTGTGCCTCTGTGCCACGACAGGA
>JAKGSA010001815.1:0-36009 GCA_033558755.1 Philaethria dido | reverse complement strand
TACCAATCCCAGAAAATAAAAATACTTCATTTCCTGGAGTGGGAATAGAACCCACAACCTGTCGCTTTACAGTCGCACACTTGTGCCTCTGCGCCACGATAGGCGATTAATAGCCTTTAAGATCATTCTTATATAATTTATAGTTTTTATATCGAATATGCTTCGAAAGAAAAGTACTTTATCTGCCTTTAACATATTTCGCCTCTCTCATTAATCGTGGAAGGCCGAAAGACAAGTGTAAAGACACTTAGTTTTCTACTTAGTAATTTTTAATAACTATCTGTTTATATTTTTTTTACTTTATGTGTAAATTAAAAATCTTATGTATTTTAAATGTTTAGAGATATATAAAGAGATAATTAAGTATCGGATATTTTTAGATTCAATATAAAATTCGTATCTAATTATACAAGTGTTACGACGTAGATGCAAATGTATCTATAATACATTTTATTGTCTTAGAAATATGTGTGTCACTAATCACTATATACAAATTCAAAGTGTATAATAAACATGTAGTGTGTATATATTATTTATTTTATTAATTTTATATATTTCTTACTCATTATATTGAAGTGCCGCAATTTGGCGGAAAGTGGGGAACGGAAATGATGAAAGAGAATGGAATGTCTTAACACTAGGTTCTCTGGTTCCCTCTGCCTACCCCGCTAATGCGGGATATAGCGTGAAGTTAAAAAAAAATTATATTGAAAAATATTGGCTTTCTGCACTTCTCTATAGTTTTTAAGTATGCCAAATGTCGTTCGCATAATGTTCGTAAAAACAAGTCAATAGTATTTTATTTTCGAAAAAGTACATGTATCTATATATTTTTTTAATATGAGATCATATATAAATTAACAACATGTCATAGTAAGATGGCAAAAGAAATAATCAAGTTAGACTTACTTAAGCCGCCCACCTAATGGCTATAAATTAACAATCCATACTGAATATGAATCAGCGGCATCGACGTTGAACATGACACGGTAAATAGCTACACCCATTTACCAATACATTAACTGTAGATAGGGTTACCATTCTTCCGGGATGCACCGGATTTGTCCTAGTATAGAAAGCGTCCGGGGCCAGTATGGAAGATTTTTATTCAAAAGTTCACTTTTTGGTCAAAGGAGATTAATTAGATACCAGGCGTGAAATGAAAAGTAGGACAATCAATAGAAAAGGTATTTATAAAATTTTAATTTTCCTGTAAGTTCTGTTGGTTTGTTTTTAAATATATTTTTTTACTGGTGTGTGATTTGCTTGATAATTTTGTCATTTGTTCTTATAATACTTATTAATATTTAAAAATATTGTACATGCAAGTCGACTTATCAACCTATTTACGCCTGGCACGAAATTGAAAGATACAGAATGAATTCAAACAAAAACTAGTTTGAGTTCACTTTTGTTAACCAAATATGCTTAAAAAATAAAATAAAGTAAAGCAATAGAAATAAAAATATAATATAATAAAATATTTTTATTATAAAAAGAAAAAACAATTTTCTAAATGTTAGAAAAAAAAATTATTTCACCAAAGCATCCGGTATTTTTTAAGTTATTGTTCGGACGTCGATAGTTAACTAACGGCACCCTAACTGTAGACTAAACAGATTACTCAACGGTATTATGCCATGGTGTTTTCTTTTATCTTTAAGCACTTCGCGAGGGGAATTGAAGAGTTCCGCCTTCGTTATCGATTGTTTTTATAATGTTTATTATGATCACTACCGACACGTCGTCTTTTGTCAACTTTCTCTACATTTTCACATTACTTACCTAAGCTTAGGAAATAAGTTCATTCTCGATATCCCGCCCATATATAAATGAACGTGATGGGTGAAATCCAAACAAAATAAAATATATTTTCAAGCAAAGAATTTGTTTAAATTTATGTATTAAATTTGTATATTTGAAAGGAACTTTTTTTTACCCTTTATCTCCTCATAGCAGAGTAGTCAGAGAGACATAGTGTCAAGATAATACATCCGCCACATTCCACTCGAATTCTAGACATTCTGTGTTAAGTGGCGATACTTAACACCGCCCCTTGTTAAACCACAAGAAAGAAATAGAAGCTAAATATGATTTTCCTAAACTGGGAATCGAATCCATAACCAATCGCGTTTACAGTCTGACTTTATCCGCTGTGTCATATGTATATTATTTTCATAGGCATTCATATGAAAATAAACAACAAGTTTCCATATTAATCATAGTCAAACTGCAGCGATATCAAGCACGTGATACACTCAAGACGGAAGCTTAACAATCTAAAAATAATCAATTAAACAATCCAAGCATATCCTTCGCCTATTCTTATTTGTTAAGTCTTAACGATTCTAAAACAGCAAAAATGCAACCAAAATAAAGGGAAGTAAACCTCCCAATTTATTGTTATAGATGTCATGTAAATATTCATGTTAGGGAGCTAGTTCCAACATAAACATAAACACTGCTAAATAGGGCACGCTGTGGTATGCCTCGGGATATCATTATCTAAAAATGCCGGAACAAATCTTTTTAGAATTTCTGTTAGAAACGAGAAAATGGGAATGTTTATTTTATAATAGAAGTGAATTAAGAAGGCATATACATTTATATAGTATGTAGGATATACGTGAGAAGAGATTAGAGTACTGATGAAGATCCTTATATGTTTTTACTAACATTGTATAAGATGTTTGTGATATAAAAAACTATTGTGGCTTAGTGGGACAGCGTGTGATGACAGTTCCCATTCATGGAAATAATTAATAAAAAAATATTTTTAATCTCCCGCTCCGGTAAGACAAAGCGTGGCTTTGAGTTCCGCCACGCAATTTTTTATTGGTGGTAGGAGGTTCGTCCTCCGTCTGGCTCGCGACCACTATCATGTCAAAGACGAACCGCCAAATATCTTATGATGTGTTCCGGTTCGATGGCATGTAAGCCAGGTTTTCCCATTCCCACCCATCCTTTCCCCAAAATGTGGTGGTTCCGATAGCGGACTACTACATTGTCCTCCCCTTCCACCTGTATCCTCTAGGTTGGCAACGCATCTACAACATCTCTGGTGTTGTAGATGTTCATGGGCGAAGGTATCCACTTACCATCAGGTGGTCCTTCTGCTCGTTTGCCATCCGTTATCCATAAAAAAAAAAAAAAAAATTCTCGAATTTAGGCGGAAAGAAGAGAACGGCATGTCTTGTCAATGACACCAGGTTCTTTCTGACTATGCTGTTATACTACGGGATAACGCGTTAAGCTAAAAAAAGAGGTTAATTTAAATATCTTTTTTCATGGAACATGCTATTAAGTTTTCACAAACTTTGTACGAGATGCTCGATATAGAAAAACAATATAAAAATAAGCTTTAGCAATGAAATCTATACTATATTTATTGACATACTTAAAAAAGAAGAAAAATTATTAAAATAATAATACTTTCTTAAAGGTACAAAGTCACGTAAAGCAACGGGAAGCAGGTGATAGAGCAGATGTAGCGCCACTACTCCCCTAACAATTATTGGTGAGAACGGAAGTAGCGCCGTGCTATAGCAAAAACGTTCCTGCACAAGCGACCAACCATAACTTTATTTTGATAGTATCCAAACATATTACGCAATGGTTTTTGATAATAGTTAAGTATTCAAAATTTAAGCTAATAATAATATGTTTGTTTTAATATAATTTAACTCATAAGATTTATTTGTTTTTTTTATTAACTTCTGTACTAACACCTACTTTATACATATAGTTTAAATTTATATATTAAAATCTATAATGTACTTATGTTTCCCTCGACTGTCTCTCTGACTACCCCGCTAGGGATAAAGCGTGAAGTTCATCATGGCTTTAAATGCAAGCTTTAAGCTGTTTGTGGATTCGATTCCCACACGGGGAAATTGAATATTTATGAACTATTTTCATTTTGATGTTCTGGCAAAACAAAATGCGGCGTCGAGTTTCACCTCTAAAGATGCAATGTCTAGAATTCGGGCGAAAAGCGGAGAACGGAGTGTGGTGACACTAGGTTCTATCTGCCTTCTCATGATATACATGACAAACCTTAAAATCGTAAAAAGATAGTCTAAAATATATATAATGAAACATTAATATCATAACTTCGACTGGCATTCGATCAATCAAGTAATATATAATTTCCACTTCACGTCATTTGTAATAGCAATTGTTATTACATTTTATAATGAAACTGAATGTGGCGAAACATGAGGATATTGTGACATAAACTTGAACAAAATTATTCAAGGCTTAATGATACATAAAAAAAAATTAGCAAACTTATACATCACTCAAATTAAAAATCAATCCACTTCAATAAAAATAGGAGATCATCATCACCTCAATTCATCTCAATCCGACTGTGTTTTTTTACTTGTGTTGACGTGTAACTTTTTAGTCGGTGAACTAATTTTAATGACTCTTTTTGTATGTGAAAGTGTTTCTAATGTGGATCACATTATTATTATTTAAATTTAGTTAGGATCTGGTAAATAATTTTTTTTCCCGACTGTGTAGTATGCTGTTGGCCCTGTTGGCCTCGACAGCGTCATCGGGTTTTGATAAAAAGGTTTTTGAGTTATTCATAATAAATTTACGCATTTTTTTTAATTTATATATTTTTTGTGTAGATTTTCGTTACAATTTTAATATTATTTTTGTCAAAATTTTAATTAATTTATTATTAATAAAGAACACACGATTAGAAATAGATATTTATTATATTATTAAATGCTTAACGCTTTATAAATTCTAGTCTATGTGATAAAAATCGTTCACATTTAGATAAACAATAAAATCAACTTCCATATTTTTATTTCATTGGCTAAAAAAAAAATAACTCCGTAAATGGAGATGGAGTACATTTTCCAGAGGTTCCCCGCTTCAAACTCATCCAAAGACTTCGATGGTGGGTAGAATGTAGTTTCAATATATGAAACTCGACCTAGAATATAATAATATAAATATTCTTCCGAATTAGGTTTGACTTTTGATCTCACAAGTACTTGATGTCGATGATATATCATGTATTATACTTATGTACATATGTAGGAGTGACAGCAGGTGATAATTGATGACGCGAATGGATTAAAGCGATATCCCATTTCAGATTTTCGTAGTATAAACCTTCATGAAGATTTTAAGTGCAATTTTAAGCACTTTTAATTCACAAAACCTTTTTTTACCTTTTTTATTGGCAAATTTCCTTAAATTTGCTATTTGATTTCTTTTGAAATGATTAAATTTTCTTTGCGAACAAGATATCTCATTTTATTATCTTTATTTTTATTATAATCAATTCTATAAATACATTATAACATATTAGTTCCTTCCCTGTTATATAAAAATATTTAACAATTTACATTCTTTAACCCTATTTTAAATTTTGATAAAAAACATTGAAATATGTCACGAAATTCGAATTTTGCAAAAATACATTTTCAATTATATATTTTATAATTATTTATAGATTATTGGTTACAATACCGCTCTGAGAAAACTTTGCAGCATCTTCACGATTTTTCTCGCACATCAGGGCAGCTAGCGAGACCTTAGTGTCAAGATATTCCGTTCTCCATTTTGCAATAGGAATGTTAGCATTGACAATATAACTAGACTTAGTTAGGCAAAACAAAATACTAGGCTTCATTCGACATTAAAATGAACAAAAAGTTAGGAACAATGTGTCTACCACTCTATAATAAGGTAAATAAAAAATAACTATGCTGAGTACAGTAAAAAAAAGAACGCCTGTCCAGGCGCAGAGGCACAAGCGTGCGACTGTAAACACGACAGGTTGTGGGTTCGATTCTCACTCCAGGAAATGTTAGTATTTTCATTTCCCAGGTTTGGTAACAAGGCAAAGCACGGCGTTGAGTTCCGCCACTCAACACGCAATGCTTCAATTTAGCGGAAAGTGGGAAACGGAATTGTTGTAAGAGAACGGAGTCTTAACACTAGGTTCTCAGGTTCTCTCTGCCTACCCTGCTATATGTGGGATACAGCGTGAAGTTAAAAAAAAAATGAGTACAGTATACTTACTATGGAACTACTCTACTATGGAAGTAATAATAAAAAGAAATAAAATATATATACTTTTATAGATACTTTTATATGTAAAAACGTGTCCCATTTTGTTCGCTCACTATATTCACTCACAAAACGTGACATTCCTTTGGCATTTCATCTAAATCTAAGTTCACTTTTACGTAAACTTAATGTGATCTTTTTATGATAAATGAGCACTATTAGTTATCTAAGCATAATTTACAGTTGAGCTTTACTTACGGCACTGGGAAGTTTATACGTGTGTACTGATAGTAATTCTTTTTGGCATTCACTTTCGCTTTAAACCCTATGATCTAATAAGTGTAATATTTTTACTAAGAGTAGGGAAACATAATTTTTTTTAACTTCACGCTGTATTCCGCATATAGCGGGGTAGGCAGAGGGAACCAGAGAACCTAGTGTCAAGACGCTCCATTCACTTTCAACATTTCCGTTCCCCACTTTCCGCGACGCTATAATGTCAAAGACGAACCGCCAAATATCTTATGATGTGTTCCGGTTCGATGGCATGTAAGGCAGGTTTTCCCCTTTCCCACTCATCCTTTCCCCAAAATATAGTGATTCCGATAGCGGACTACTACATTGTCCTCCCCTTCCATCTGTATCCTCTAGGTTGGCAACGCATATACAACATCTCTGGTGTTGTAGATGTTCATGTGCGAAGGTAACCACTTACCATCAGGTCGTCCTTCTGCTCGTTTGCCATCCTTTATCAATAAAAAAAAACAATATAAACTTTAACAACACTAAGAAAGTATGAAATTACATTCTAGATCTTTCTTAGATATCTTTATAAGCGCTAAACAACTCGATATTACAATGTTGTTTGCAAAAACTCAATCCGTTATTAAAAGTGAGATATTGACATTCTCAAACATAAAGATCTGACAATGAGACAATTATTGTCTATTAGTTTTTCTAATAATAATACTATCTGATATATACTGGTTGTAGCGGATGGTATTGTCTGTTTCGCTCAGTAGTGACACAACACGATAGGTGATCTTCGGATATCTTGGAAAATATTTGATGCGAATAAAAATGAGTTATTGGTTTAAAACGAAACTAGAAATCCCGGTTGGCTTGGGATTGAATTAACTATAAAATAAATCCAAAAACGGCCACGACCGTACCTTTGGCAACATAATATATAATAAGCATCCATAAAAAAATAACCATATGTGCAAATTTTAAAGCAAATCAGATAAGTAAGTAAAAATAGTCTTACAAAAAATGAATATATATATACTAAGTAGATACAGGTAAAGGCCTAAAAAAAAATAGGCTTACAGTCAGCATAGGTACAAAGTATAGCAGGCTTTAGACTTTTTAAAATTGATACCGCTGGCAAATGGTCTCTTTCTATATAAATACAATGCTTGTAGATTTGAATCTCTTTATTCCGATGTCACTATCTTTGTTTTAAATATGATCAGTCTAATCGGACAATTGTTTCTTAAACGGTTGGTAACCTTGAATTATAAAGTAGATTGGCTTGTGAAGATATAGGTACAATAATTTTATACGCTTTTCAAAAGAAAACCTTGGTAACACTACAGCTACGCCTCTAGTGATTCGCACGAAGCGAGCTAACGAGTGAAATTGTCGTCATAATTGTGGGTACTTTCCCACGTCCACAATTATATGAATGCGAAGAAAATCTTCAGGTAACATACGTTTGTTGCAAGAACATCGGATAATCTCCCTTAATTAATATTCATAATTTGTATATAAGTTTTTAATGTTTATGTTCTATCATGATATTTTTTTTTAATTTCTTGTCCTCACAAGGAAAATGGAAATTGCCTCCCAACTGTATTGTCACTTGTATTCATTAATTATTAAAATCGAAGCAGCTCCACGCTAGTCTTACATACTAGGGTAGTGAATGAGAACCTAACGTTAAAATACTACGTACTCCAACATTAGATATGGCAAATGGCGGAACTTAACGTTCGTATCTAACCAGAACGGATATGAATGTAATTAAAATATGATCATTCCCTGAGTGGGGATTGAATTCACATCCAATCGTGTTTAAAGTCAGACGTTGTCCCAATGTGCCTTGGTGCCTTCTTTTTTTATTAAAAGCGAACAAGCATATGCTCGCACGTCACGATTGTCTTGTGAAATAAAAAAAAGAAATTCAAGCATACTATAGTTTGAATTAAGGCCTTTGGTTGCGTAGTTTGGTTAAGTTAAAGTGCCCATTGAGGTTGTAGATAAAAACTTACGAGGGTAGGTATTTAACCATTTTTGCTCGAAATATTATTTAATGACATTAGATGTTGTTGTATATCAGCTTTATCATATATATCCGAAATAATATGCTTAATATAGGTCTGTTTTTTCTAAGTCATACAATTTGAGAGGTTTTTAAATCGAGAGTCAGCAACCTTTTCTAGACAAGCGTGTATCATCGTAGACCATAACAATGCCTAACATCAGACTTGATGCGGTCAAACGCTATCCTATCATTTCAAAAAAAAAAAATTACAATATGTCTTTATTAGCACATAAAGAAGTTTGATAATAAAATTATTATAGTTAGCAGGCGCAACTAGTTAAATTACATTCAGTTTTCGTCATAAATGCATAAAAACATAATTACAAACAATTTAGGCTATAAATTTAGACAACAAAAGAAATACGTTAAAAAACTTCGGTGTTGTCCAAAAGAAACAAAGCGTTCTATTTCTATGCCCTTTATGAATCAGACCAGTCTAATAAAAAGGGAATAAAAACTGGCAAAACAGTTGTTTTGATCTCATTTATGACTCTTGCTCTTGGGCATTGGGCAATCATTTCTAAATAAATCCAGACGACGCGACACGTTTCCTTGTTTTTTGTCTGTTTTGGAATTACAAAGTTCGGCAAACGGGTAATATTTTTTGGCCTTTTATGTTACTGGCAACATTTTTTTAAAAGAATAGGTTTTGTCCAGTAAAATTTGGTATATATAGGAATTTGGGTAAAACAACGTCTTCATTATTTTTTTATTTTTATAAAAATTGCGTTCCGGTAAAGGCATTGAACATGAAAAAAAATCAGGTCTCTGTGTTCGCAACGGTGTCTTAAACTATAGCAAATTGGAGCCTCTCCTTTTTATTATTGTAAACGATAAAAATGTAATAACGCATATCGTGGCGCAGAGGCACAAGCGTGCGACTGTAAACGCGATTGGTTGTGGGTTCGATTCCCACTCCAGGAAATGTAAAATTTAGTATTTTCATTTCTTGGGTTTGGTAACAAGGCAAAGCGCGGCGTTGAGTTCCGCCACTCAACATGCAATGTCTCAATTCAGCGGAAAGTGGGGAACGGAATTGTTGAAAGAGAATGGAGTGTCTTAAGACTAGGTTCTCTGGTTCCCTCTGCCTACCCCGTTATATGCGGGATAAAGCGTGAAGTTAAAAAAATAAAAATATAAAAAACTTTTTTCTTTGGAAAATTGACCATGATGTGAACCGATTTTTCTCACATAATAAATTGAAATTTTAACTAACTTTATATTTTAATGAATAAATTACGTACTAACTAAAATATAAGCAGGTTTAGATAAAGCATTCCAACGGAATGATGTAATGTTAGGTTCTATAGAAGTTATTAATGCTCGTATTGTAGTTGTAACTTCAAAGACATCCGCGTATCATCAATTCATTTTACCAAGAACCTTGCCTGTGTTCAATTAAAAAATTACAATTATTAAATAATCTTATTAATATGTGCTTATAATGTTTCTAATGTATTCTCGAATTAATTATTATTATGGAATTAAAAAAAAAACTATAATTATAAGAGTCATTTAAATATACGCCTGTTGTGGCGCAGAGGCACAAGTGTGCGACTGTAAAGCGACGGGTTGTGGGTTCGATTCCCACTCCAGGAAATGAAGTATTTTCATTTTCTGGGTTTGGTAACAAGGCAAAGCGCGGCGTTGAGTTCCGCCACTCAACACGCAATGCCTCAATCTGGCGGAAAGTGGGTAACGGATTTGTTGAAAGAGAACGGAGTGTCTTAACACTAGGTTCTCAGGTTCCCTCTGCCTACCCTGCTATATGCGGGATACAGCGTGAAGTTAAAAAAAAAAATTAAGTATACAGGGGGAAGGAGAAGGTCGTAAATGAACGCACATCTATGCACATACTAAAACAGAAGACGGACCTTTGCAAAGATTTTTTCGTTGTGTGCATGAAATCTTGTTTTTCGCTAAGGTTATAAAAATATGCGGAAAATTAAGAGTGGATTGACCTATCAGTTTCCTGCTGTCGGTTGAACACATATTATGTGAAAATTACAAAAGATATGAAACAAGCGCTTAATTAGCGTTGTACATAGAATAATAACTGGAAGGAAGACTTAATAACGGGTCATCATCAATTGGTAACGATCGTATTGCGTTTTAGGAAGAGTAGATTAGTCGATGACCTAGTTTATGCGTTGACTTCTGACCTTTTATCTCAATTACCGATCTGGTGGAATGAATTCTGTTATGCCTTAGATCAAGAAATTGCTTTACAATTTAGTAATCGGATATCTATAAAATGCCTACCAAATATTTAGTTCTTTGCCTCTAAAATATGTACTTTAAAATTTCAAACAAATGTATCTGTGACGTAATTGTTATTATAACTTAAGCTCGTGGGTGCGTGTTAGTGGGTTCATATAGCACATGAATACATAAATTTTACTATTGTTTTGTTTACTGGTATATTTTATGTAACATCCTTAAAGTAGGCTGGTACACTGTAATGGTTTGTAACAGGTGACAAATATACAACAATGAAGATATAAGGAAATTCACTTTTACCTTCACAAAACTGCTGCAATTTGCAAGTTTAAAGAAGGAACCTATTAATGTCATCATACTGTTATATTTTCTCTGATTTCAACATAGTGCGTACGTGCAGCAGAAACTGTCATATTTTATCTAGCCAAACTTGTGAAACGCCAGTTTCAAATCTGAAACACATTCAACTGAGACCGATTTGCGTCTAGCTTGTAGGTAACATTCAGAAAATTGCATTGACAAAAAGTTGCTTTCAAGCGTGTACACGAGCTTTGATCAAGTTTGTGTTTTTGTAACGTTTTTGTAAATTAATGCTTCTTGACGTGATAGTAACTAATAATAAGTAGTAATATTTAGTATCTCAATAAATAAAGTAATGACGAATCGAATCGAAATAGAAAACCTATAGATAAAAATTATTGCATTCTTTATGACGTTTCTTCCTGCATGCAATGCGGGCTAGTCAGGATCAAACTTATGTCAAGCCTCCGTTATCAAATTTTTACCCGAATTCGAAACATTTAGTGTTAAGTGGCGTAGGTCAACGCTGCGGTTTTTATTACCAGAGTGGAGAAATGAGAATAATTTAAATATGAATATTCCCATCGAGAAATCGAACCCACTACCTTTTGTGCGTTCACAGTCAAACGCTAGCTCAAAGCCATTCCATCGCTGTCGGTTTTAATTTCTGTATCTATAAGTATGAAAGCATGATGGCTCGTATGATTATAGTTATTTCTCATAAATTAAAATTTATACATATTTGTTAAAAAAGTAAATTTACGTTATCCAACTTTTTTTGGACTTTAAATGAATAAACGTGACCAATTCAAAATTTTAACAAGCAGTTTTTTTTAGAAAGTAGACAATACTCTAAATAATTTAATTACCGATTGGTAAACACATTTCGGAACAAACAAATTTCGTTTCTGATTTCTCTTAACGGTTGTCTTAAAAGTGAATTAAATTCCAAGATAATAGTAATATCGCTCTATTAAAATCGATTATTTGAAGCCATTCTAGAGAATAGACAGGCAGTGTTACGCAAAGATTGTGATTATGTTATTATTTCTAGCAAATTACATTCCGTCAGCTCTGCGGGCGGCGCGGTACGGCGCGGTCGGCATTAGCATCAAGTAATGCGTGCATAATCGAAGCTGCGCCGAATCGAGGATGTTGATAGATGAAAGAATATTGTATAAGGTATTGTTCTTGCAGTAATTTTACTGTGTATTTACGTATAACCTAGAAATTTAACAAACAAAATGTTTTTATACCATTGAGGTGCAGTAGGTGAGTGTCTTACTGTGAACGCCATTAGTATGTCCCACTCGGGAAATTATGATATTTTAACTATTTTCATTTTACATGCTCTGGTAGCACAAAGTGCGGCGTTAAGTTCCGCCACTAACATCCAATACAACGCTTCCTTAATTCGGATGGATAGAGAAGAAAAGAGTGTGTTGATATTAAGGTCTCTCTGACTACTCTGCTACGCGCGAAAAAGCATGAAGCTGTATAATGTTACTGAAGTTACGTATTTACATTTTTTTTTCAAATGTAAATGTAGCATATAAATATTAATTTATGTATTACTCAAATTCTAATTTATTGTATTTTTGTAGAAACAGTTGCTAACAACAAAGGTGTTACTAATATAAGTACTTATAAGAATTTCAAAAAGATAAATAAATTTTTTATTGATGTTTTTGTTCAGTTTTCTAGGCCTATAAACTATCACTATAGGTATGTTGAGTCAATTACTATATTTTTAAAGCGGTATTATTGCATTTAAATATTAAATCAACAATATTAGCTAAACAATTAAAATATTCGTGAATGTAGAATTAAATATATACTCTTTGTACGTAATAACTTTCTTGAGTTGTTTCTTGCACTAATATTATAACGACTAGAACCTTCACTGAAAGTTGCTTTGATTCTTCCATAGTACTTATAAAGGTATAAGATGACAAAGTGCATAATATTTATTTCTCATTATAGTAAGGTTAAATACTTATTATTAAGGTAATATACGTATTATTATTATTCATACTTACACTGTCAACAACAATCATAACTAGCTTCCGCGACTGTCTTTGCGTATATAAAAATATATAAAATCCTGTTGTTTTTTAGTTTTCGTAGGAATTTAGAGAAATTGTTTCTTAATGCTCCTCTACACTCCCCAAGTGCCAAATGCCAAATTTCAGTCTTCTATGCCTAGTAGTTTCACCTGCACGTTGTCTGCCTGTCATTAAGTAATGCAAGCTTTTTGTATACATATGTATATAGATTGCGTGATAAATAATTTTAAATAAAAATATAATTTAATTACATTATAGGGTAGAAATATAGTAACATTATCAGGTAGAATAAAATAATACTTATTTTGTTAATTGTTAACAACTTCACTTTGTTAAACTTTATCATTATCTATATTACAATCTTTATTTTACTATTTTTCTGTCAGTCAAACGTCAATTGATATCTTTAATAAAATATTTATTTATTGTATATAAAATATAATATGAAGTACGTACATGTACTTTATGGTACTTGTGGGATAGTTAACAATTGAAATTAGAGCGGAACAGTAACAACAGGCAAGCGATACTATCGACACAGAAATGTAAAACGCACACCAAATCAGGTACAGGCTATTGTTAGAGCTACAGTTAATAATGCAATTCCTGCGATAAATCCAAGTAGGGTTTGATTATCTTGAAATTTTATGGTTAAAATAATTGATTTACTGTCAAAGATACTGTCTTGGCGTAATTAGGACATATTTAACTGTTATAGTATGCAGTGCCTAATCGAATAATCGAATCCATATAAAAAATTATAATCCTCAAAATTGTAAAACCTACAAATCGACGTAATTCTCATTTTAACTAAGTAGTAATCATATAAGTACTAAATATATCTAGTAATATATCTAATAAATATATAAATTGATACAAAAAATATAACTGTATTAAATTTACACAATTAAATATGACAAACAGTTGTGTCGCCCGTATCAAATCGCAGGGGCACATCAGGTAGAATGTGGGAGTGTCAAAAAAAAGTATGCAGTGCCTTATTCCGGTTAATTGAGAATATCTAATTTTAAAAACTATTTTTCGTAACTTTTATTAAGGTGACTAAACTGGTAACTGACTAAAGTAATTATACTTTTCATTTTAATACGTGCCTTATTTTTACATTAAAAAATTTTAAAAGTAACAAAGAATGATATATTGGCAAATAGACTAGATAGCCTTGCTTTATTTAAAAATGTGAACATTTCCCATACTTATACAAAAGATGCATTGATCTCTACCTTGTGATCAAAAGAAGAAGGGGGAAAAGGAAGGACCATCCATTTTAAGGACATTGCGTGTTAGGCCGAGATGAAAAAAAAACAACATTTTTTTTTATCTTTTGTGTACAGGACACACAAATCACCTACCATCACGAACAGACATCCATATCGTTACAGTTAACATACTTACTAATATTATAAATGCGAAAGTAACTCTGTCTGTCTGTCTGTTACGCTTTCACGCCTACACCACTAAACCGATTTTGATGAAATTCGGTATGAAGATAGAACTAAACTTGGGAAAGGACATTGAATACTTTTTATCGCGAAAAAAATGATAGAGGGGGTTGAAATAGGGGATGAAAGTTTGTATGGAAGTTCCTTATTGTCAAATATAAAATCATGTAAGATTGTTTAACTGCTTATAACTTTGACACATAAACCACTTAACCAATTTTGACAAATAGTCTAGACCTTGGGAAAGAATATAGGATACTCCTTATCATATCGCGCGATATAACCGAATTTCACGCGGGCGAAGCCGCGGGCGGAAAGCTAGTTTTCTATACAAAATACAAATAAAGCCATACCGTACTAAATAAATAGAAATAAAATTCTATTAAAAATAAAAAGCGTTGAATTTTAAAACAAGTAAATAAATTCTTTCTAATTACTTGTTTGGTTTAACCATTACAAAACAAAGATGATCCGTGCGTAGTCAATGAAGAATGCGAAACGTCGCGGCGCCGGCGACGGCAGTTAAAATACCGACTTTTGTTGTATACTTTTTTCTAATCTTACTGTCTGTTAGGAACATTGTATTATTTGTTAACCGACTTCAATAACAAGGAGGTTCTCAATTCTGGTTATTTATTTTTATTGTTACCACATAACATTTTGTTTTCTTATTTTTTTAACCTCACGCTGTATCTTGCATATAGCAGGGTAGGCAGAGGGAACCTGACAACCTAGTCTTAAGACAATCTGTTCCCCACTTTCCGCTGAATTGAAGTGACGGAACTCAACGCCGCGCTTTGCCTTATTCCCAAACCCAAGAAATGAAAATACTAAATTTTACAGTTCCTGGAGTGAGAGTCAAACCCACAACCTGTCGCGTTTACAGTCACACGCTTGTGCCTCTGCGCCACGACAGGCATTTTTATTTTTATTGTTACCACATAAATTTTTTTTTCTTTTTTTTTAGCTTTACACTGTTTCCCACATATAGGAGGGTAGGCCGAGGGAACCTGAGAACCTAGTGTTAAGACACTTCGTTCCACACTTTCCGCTGAATTATGGCATTGCATAAGTATGTATATGCATAAGTATGTATATTGTATAAGTATGTATATGCATAAGTAGCGGAACTCAACGCCGCGCTTTGCCTTGTTACCAAACCCAGGAAACGAAAATATTAACTTTTACATTTCCTAGATCAGGAATCGAACTCACAACCTGTCGCGTTTACAGTCGCACGATTGTGCCTCTGCGCCACGACAGGCGTTAACTTGTGACTCTGCGCAACAATTTTGCTGATTCTTTTAAGATATAATGATTAGTTTTTGCAGTATTCGTAATAATTTCATTGTTTATTGAATTTTATTTTAAGTCAGTTTTCTTTTTTGTTAAAATTTAAAATTTGAAAATATACTTAGTTCAGAGTATTTATTGAACTTAGTACTGCATTTCTTAACATAGTTAATATAAAAAATACATACAAATAAGGTCTATAGTTTAAATAACATTAGTAATTTTAATTCAAAACTGCCAATTAAGGTTTCTTATCACAAGCTTACTATCAATAGAAGGTTACCTGTAAGAGATCACTTTTAGCGATAAGGCCTTTGCATCGTTCCAATATGTAAAATTGTCAATACTATCTTTTATTATTTGCAATAAATATTTTTTAATATTATATTATTATTTGTCTTCTTGGATTTTAGTCGAATATTCAATATTTCTGATCGCCAGGTGAACTACCAAGATGTCAATGGCCATTATAGGGTATAATATTTATATATAATTACATAGTATAAAAACAACAAACAAATTGCATACAAGTTTGTGGTCTTCCCGAAACTTTAAAAAAATATTTGAAATATTCGAAGTAATTCCTTTGATCTCACTTAACATGCTACCACCTTTTTATACAATTTATATACAGTTGAAGCTTTCACTGTGTCGACACAGAGTTGAAATGCATGTCAAACGGCATTCGATTCAATTCAAATCTACTGAGGTAAGCCCAAAGCATGCTAATTTCCACATATTGTTTTATGCGAAGTCAAGTATTTTAATGACCGCGATATGAATGTATGCAATGCAGCAGGTGTTCACTAATACCACCTGGCCAGTTTCGCTAACAGCATTGATCTAATATTTTACTGTTTAATAACATACCAAAATTTTTGTTAATAATAACTTTTTTATTACTACGTTTTGGCCGTAGGATCTTTTTCAAGATGTTTATTTATGGGGGTCTTCACTCCTCCTGGGGGAGGAGGGGTGATGGCGCTTCAGGCTCTTAGGCCTATGGCCATGGGGAGTCTTCTCGGAATCCATGAACATGGGCGGGTCATCGGGTTGGCCCATGGGAGGCCTCTGTAGGGGTTCTGTCTACAATTTCGGTTCCAGTTAGGGAACCGAGGAAGGATGGTAGTCGTAAGGGAGGGAAAAGGAAGTGCCACCCGGGCGATCGGCCAGCCGGGTGAGACCCACGTTCTCGTGAAGACCCAGCAGGCGATCAACGACCAAGGAAGCAGCTCGGGGGGGATCAGAGGGTAGGAGGTCTCTGGGCGAAAGGGGAGACGGCGGTGCTCTGGTGGACGCGCATGCCAGGGTGCGATGTTTTTGATGGTGATGGTCTACGATATATATCCGCTCGCTGGAATAGGTTGACTACAAGAAGCCGTGTGATGAATTTCCTCAAGCGCTCTCGATACGCAGGTCGCGGGAGATAGTCGCGTTCCTGACGTATCCTATGAGCTTGGTAATGCGCCGGAGGGCGATGTTCTGCACGACTTGCAGGGCGTTCCTCTGTTGCGGAGCTAATGCGTACCAGGCCGGTGCTGCATACGTCAGATGGGTCTGACGTATGTCTTGTACAACACCTGCCCAACTTGGTGCTTTTTGATGGTAGGAAGGACTCTCAAATAGGTCCCAAGTGGTGGCTTGCTATTCTCGCCTTTTGGCACGCGCTCTTCACCTGGGGATGTTTGTTAATATTTCTTTTTGAAGATTAGGCTATATTTATTTTTAAATTATGCTTTGTGCTGCCTGTCGTGGCGCAGAGGCCTAAGCGTGCGACTGTAAATAAACAAGTTATTGGATTCGATTCCCACTCCAGAAAATAGAATTTTTATTTCTGGATTTGGTAACAAGGCAAAGCGCGGCGTTGAGATCATAGATCCGGGAACGGAGTGTCTTAACACTAGGTTCCCTCTGCCTACCCTGCTATATGCGGGATACAGCGTGAAGTATGTATAAATCATGCGTTTCACACTGTTGAATTAAGAAATTGAAAGTTTGGTTATCAAAAGAATCTCTTATGACAAAAATATTGTATGAAATGTTTAAATAGAGTCCATTATTTAAGAGAATAAAGAAAAAAGATTTTAGTACATCTAGTCATAAAAAAATTATTAATTTCGTACTAGACAATAATAATAGAAAAAAAACATAATAATGAATCGGTGAATGCAGAAACAATGTAAGAACTTTTACAGGAGGGAGAGATTTTCAAATTTTGCAGAAGGGAGAAAAAAGTGTATAACTTGCCTTTCTAAGCTAGTTTAAATCGATTACGATTTTTTGCATTTTTTGTGACTTGCGTTGTTTCTGCACTTGCTGATTTATTTATATAAATAATTAGAATAGTATTTATAGTTTTAAAGATAATATGGAATTTTTGATGTAATACTAACTCGAACTCGTTATATTTTAATGGGTAACCTTCAATATTACTATATTATCGATTAAAGTGTAAACTTTCTATATGTAACATTCATTAGTTTTTTCTGATCATAATACATTTACATGGTGTTCAACACAGCGCGATGTAAGTTCCGGTCTTTGTTATTTTATTGGCCACATACAATAATATAAAATACACGATATATGATTATATTATGGTCTAAATAAATAAAACTTTTGAGTTATTTTGATGTATAAACTATATTACTTTAAAGTTTCATATAAATCCGTTCAGTATTCTTAATGTGAAAATTTAAAAAAAAACTATCCATCTATTATCATAAATTGTCGCATTGACAATGATTTTTTTAGCTTCACGCTATCTATAGCAAGGTAGGTAGAGTTACGATATTCCGTTCTTTTTAAACATTTCCGTTCCCAACTTTCCACTAAATTGAGGCATGGCGTGCTGAGTAGCAGAACTCAACGCCGCGATTTGCCTTTTTAATGTTTTTAATTGCCCAGAAAATTAAAATACTAGATGTTATTTAATATTTTCATTCAATCGAATGGGAATTGAATCCACAACCTGTCGCGCTTATAGTCGTACGCTTGTGTCTCTGCGCAATTTAAAGTACAAAAGTAATTTAAGTTGATGCTGCAGTATCATGTTGGTGGAATGTGATCACGTGATGCTGATACGACGATCGATATCCAATCTTGTAAATTAACTTAAGCGACTGAACACTGGTAACAGGTTTTAAAATGTGACAGAAACTTTACCAATATCCCTTGGCATATTTATGTGGCTATAAACATACACTTTAATTTAGCATAACTATTTATTTCCGTTGTAATTGCTAGAATTATTTAATATCTATAAGAAACTAGCTTTCCGCCCGCGGCTTCGCCCGCGTGAAATTCGGCTATATCACGCGATATGATAAGGAGTATCCTATAGTCTTTCCCAAGGTCTAGACTGTCAAAATTGGTTAAGTGGTTTATGTGTCAAAGTTGTAAACAGTTAAATCTTACATGGTTTTATGTTGACAATAAGGAACTTTCATACAAACTTTCATCCCCTATTTCAACCCCCTCTATCATTTTTTTCGCGATAAAATGTATCCTATGTCCTTCCCCAAGTTCAGTTCTATCATTATACCGAATTTCATCAAAATCGGTTCAGTGGATTAGGCGTGAAAGCGTAACAGACAGACAGACAGACAGACAGAGTTACTTTCGAATTTATAATATTAGTAAGGATTACTTGAAAAATATAGATTCTATTTTATTTTGTGTAAGGTATATAATTATTTAATTTTGTCATGGCGTAGTTGTCAGATACAATGCGGTGATTTTAAGATTTAAGCTCATACTAGAAAGCACGAACTCACATTACGTATTATATTTTTATAGCCTTAATATATTTCATGGGTCCCGTTTCAATTATACGTATATAAAGTTGTTAGATCCTTCAAATGCGTTAGCTACATGAAGCTGTAGCAGCTATGTGAACATAAAATTCAAAAAAAATACAAGTACTATAGTGCAGTGGAAGCTGATTGACAGTGACACTCTGGTAAGACTTAATGCGATATCCTTCACTCAACAAGAGAATATTTCAAGTTCGGGTGAAAAACGACAAAAAAGGAGTACCATGACACTCTGACAACCCTACCATATGGCATAAAGCAGAAATAATTAATAGCTAGAAATAATTAACTTGACGGTTCTTTAGAAAGCATTGAAGGTCAATGACGCAACCATTAGCATCCTCATACCGTCGTGATCTGCGTGTGACATTTCACTGCACTCGTGATCTCTTGTCGTGAGACGATAACAATTGAAGAAAACAAGTGCTACAAGAATAAAGATATTAATATGAATTTTATCCAACTTAGTAAAGGAAAATTTGATTTAAATAAATATATTTTGTATTCCTGATTTTACTGGTTTAACCAGAAAGACAAAATATATTTATTTTCTCTTTTTACAGAGAAAAGACATATTTCGTTTATATATTTTTAAAAAAAGTTGCAGCCTGCATCTTCTTTTGCGTACAGTATAACATAAAATTTCGCTTTATGCCGTTTCCTTAGGAAGTTCGAAAAATCTTCTTAAGAGAACCCAACATTCTCCATCTAGGTTATATGCCAAATTTTTAGCTTTCTACGACCAGTAATTTTGGCTGTCAGTCACTCAGTAACGTAAGTTATATGTAGATAGTATGCGTTTCGCTTTCTATATCAAAATTAGAACCTATTATTTCCACTATCGTAAGTGTCAGTCATATACGAGTATGTCACGGCTTAAATTTGCCTTGAAATGTCTAAAAATTTTCCCCTTCGAATATCAAGGGATTTTAAATACCATTTGCGTGCTAAAGTATTCGTTTCAATGATTTTTTTATGGATATGTGGTAATCTATTGTTAAGTAACATTTTTATTTAATTGCTGTAGCAGATTTTAGGTGTGAGTAATTTAACGGTATATTTTAACCTAAGGAGTGGTTAGAGAGGCTTACCGCGAAGTTGATAGTCGGTTCGATCCCCAGCCAACACAAATTTATATTTGAGAAAAAACTTCTTTGTAATTCATGGATTTAACGTGCGGGTGCATGGTTCATCATGTTGGAGGTAGTGGAGTTTGGCGATTGCCTTAAACTTGCAACTCAAATATAAGCTAAAAGAGCTCTTTTAAAGTGCTCATTAACGTTCACATCCACTGTTCGTGCTCCTCTCTCTACCTAACCATAAGAATTTAATCCGTGTAAGGGTATTTGTTAATATTAGGTATATCGTATAACATAAAGACATAAATGAATTACATAAATATTTTTATTTTTGAACACTTGTATTCTTAAGGTCTAACTGAAAGTGTCATGGTTATTGTTTTAGCACTACTTTCTTTCCCTTACTAGAGGAAAAATTACGTTACATGCGTTTTTTATTTTATTTAAATATTTTTTTATTCATTTTGAATCTGTGATCGATAAAGTGGGTATCTGCCACTATAACGGTTGAAAATCAACTTAATTTCAGAAGTTATTTTCCTTGACCGTATTCCAGTTGGAAGTAGTAATTTGTTAAAGCGTGTCAGTCTCGATAAAACAATTTCTCCACCGCATCGACATAGTTTAAATAAGTATAGCACTAGATCTTAGTCTGACATATCAATCAACGATTAGTTGCGCATGCGATCCTGCCTTATGAAATGATAGGTATTTATACGCTTTTAATAACATCTTAAAATATATGTCTCGAATTTTGGGGGAAAACGGCGAACGAGTGTCTTGACACTGGGTTCACTCTGAATATCTTAGCGTGATAAAGCGTGAGACTGCTTTAAAAATATATGTAAGTATCTGAGAATAAGTTGAAACCGTGCGCAGAATAAATCTGTGCTTTTTACTTTGTTTAGTTACATGTACAATCATCTTCCTTCTTTTTGGAATAAATATCTTTGAATAAAAATACAATATCTTTTTTTTTTTAACTTCAGGCTGTATCCGCATATAGCGGGGTAGGCAGAGGGAACCACAGTACCTAGTGTTAAGACACTCCATTCTCTTTCAACATTTCCTTTCCCCAGTTTCGCCAAATTGAGGCATTGCGTGTTGAGTGGCGGAACTCAACGCCGTTACCGCCTTGTTACCAAACCCAAGAAATGAAAATACTAAATTTTACATTTCCTGGAGTGGGAATCAAACCCACAACCTGTCGCGTTTACAGTCGCACGCTTGTGCCTCTGCGCCACGACAGAAGTAAATTCTTACGGGTACCTACGAATCGGGACTCGAATAAGTTATAGTACTGTATTACACTGTTTAGGCAACTGTTACGTATAAATTTATATATACATATTTACACAATAAATTAATATTCTCGAAAAATATTCATCTTACAAATATATGTATTAGGGATGAGATCTAAACCTTTGACCATAATCCATCTCATCATAACCTTTGACCTATCAGCCATTCAAGACATTAATCACTAAACAAATAGCAACATAATATAGCTATAATAACTTATACTCGTACTAAAAATTTCTTAATTTAGCATACATACATAGTGATTGAATAAAAACGCCTGTCGTGGCGCAAAGGCACAAGCGTGCGACTGTAAACGCGACAGGTTATGGGTTCGATTCCCACTCCAGGAAATGTAAAATTTAATATTTTCATTTCTTGGGTTTGGTAACAAGGCAAAGCGCGCCGTTGAGTTCCGCCACTCAACACGCAATGCCTCAATTCGGCGGAAGGTGGGGAACGGAATTGTTGAAAGAGAATGGAGTGTTTTAACACTAGGTTCTCTGGTTCCCTCTGCCTACCCTGCTATATGCGGGATACAGCGTGAAGTTCAAAAAATAATAAATAAATAGCAATAATATACATATTAGATATATAAAATAATGCACCTGTAGGTACATCAAAATATAAAAATACTTTATTGACTACAGCTGATGGAATTATTTAGGTTACTTTATTTAAAAGAATATTGTCCCATATATTCATTTAAAATATATCACAAGATGTCTTCATATAAATCTCAAATACAAAATTTCATTGTTTAAAATGGACACCGTAATTCTTCCAACCGATTGTTTTCGTTCACTCCCAATTTCTCAGAAGTGCATTCTTATGGCAATCAATTGCATCATCTACCGGGAACTAATAGAGATGTTATCGAACTAATAACAAGTGTTGTAACTTTTACTGTACATTCTACGATAGAACAATTTTCCTTCAAATAGATATTTCTCATACTACTTCACCGATTAACCTTTAATAAGGATTAGTTAATTATAAAAAAGAAACAAACAAAAGTCTTCATTTTGATTTTGTTTACTTTTCTATGGCATTATTGTTTTCTTCTTTTTTTGGCTTCGCGCTGTATCCCGAACATAGGAAGGTAAGCAGAGGGAACCTGAGAACCTAGTATTAAGACACTCCGTTTTATTAAAATTTCCGTTCCTTACTTCCGTTTAATAATTAAAATTTTCATTTCTTCGTTTTATAACAAGGCAAGAAGCGGCGTTTAGTTCCGCCATGCAGCACGCAATGCCTCAATCCCATATTATTGTTAAATTAATTTAATTGTGTAAAGCTTGTGACAAAATGTGACAACGTAGAGCTAATATACGTTTAAATAATCAAAAATGTTTTAAATGGGGCAATTAAAATGCGCACTAGATAGGACCGTGTACTTTTAACTTTATTTATCTATATACATATGTAAGTTGCTTGCGTTACGAAATGACAGACTGACAGGTGAATTTACTGGCCACTGACAACTGAATATTGGTAAGTAGGCTCCTAGGAGAGAACAGAGGAGACCTAAGAGATTTCTTGAAATTTCTACGAAATTGGGATAAAACGATTTTAAATTTTATATTCCATAAAAAAATTGCGGGTTACAGCTAAGTTATACATAACATAGTAATATTTCTGAGAGAGATTCGAACTTAAAACCATTTCAACATTTTCAAATTACGCTTTTGTATCATAATAATGTTAGGAACATTTATAGTACTTATTACTTTTACACTAAAAGCATGTACAATACCTATATGTATACAATTTATTATAACAAATAAGTTGCCTATTACAAAATCAATCGATAGACACGATGGTAGAGGTATTATAAAACAAATCTAAGTGTGAATACGCTAGAGGCGAAGTACGGGGGCCAGGTACAGACAATGGGCGGCGGCTACTGCCTTCATAAGTGAGCGGAACAATGCCCATTGTAGCATCCGTTACCATTTCACCCACTACATATGTACATAATCGTAATGCCGGTACATTTTATTAGAATTTACATATGAAATTACACTATTGTGGCTCAGTTAGAAAATATACGACTTGTAGTTTTGGTCGTTAGCTCAAATGTCATTTGAAAAGGATTATACTATACATATTAAATAAAGTGCTTAGTGACTCTAAAAGAATATCTGAATGAGGAGAAGGGATAACTTAAATCAGTCACGCATAAATCGTAACGAATATAAAAAATAATGAACAGAGCTTTCTGTCCAAACAGATATGGAATATTTTAAACACTCCTTTATTTTTTAATATATTTTTTTAAATTATGAGTTTTAACAACGCCTGTCGTGGCGCAGAAGCACAAGCATGCGACTGTAAACGCGACAGGTTGTGGGTTCGATTCCCACTCCAGGAAATGTAAAATTTAGTATTTTCATTTCTTGTTTGGTAACAAGGCAAAGCGCGGCGTTGAGTTCCGCCACTCAACACGCAATGCCTCAATTTGGCAGAAAGTGAGGAACGGAATTGTTGTAAGAGAACGGAGTGTCTTAACACTAGGTTCTCAGGTTCCCTCTGCCTACCCCGCTATATGCGGGATACAGCGTGAAGTTAAAAAAAAGAAAGAATATAAAAAATAATGAACAGAGCTTTCTGTCCAAACAGATATGGAATATTTTAAGCACTCCTTTATTTTTTAATATTTTTAGTTAACTATGAGTTAACTAATTATAATAAATAAACAAAGTAATTAATATAATTTATTTTTTAATATATTACGCTAAAGAAAATGCTTTAGTAATGTATTATTCGTTATTAAATAAGAACAACAATCGAGAATCGAGTTCGAGTAGAACAATGGATTCAATTTATGTTGATAGTATACCTAATTAGCGGTCTTAAAGCCAGTAACAGCTCATTGTCTTAACTGAACATGTAAAACTAAACCAAGACATGCTTTCTTCAATTAACATATTTTGCATTGCTTACTTCAATTATAACTTATTACTTCCAAGTTATATTTTTTTCGTATATTTTATAGGTGTGCAATGTAGAGACATGAAACTCTAATAGTCCCCTATTATTTGTGAATTTACAAATAAGTATTGCTAAAAATATATACCGCATATAGCAGGGTAGGTAAAGGGAATCAGAGAAATTAGTGTTATGACATTTCGTGCTCTTTTTTATATTTCCGTTTCCTACTTTCCACCATATTGAGTAATGTTTATTTAAAGATTTATCTTCAACTTGAAAAAAATACATACTTTTTTGTATAAGAATGATAAAATTTATTGTAATAGATGTACAATTTTTCTCACTAGATACCAAGGTAAAATAAGATAGGGCATTTTAAGTTATAAATTTCGTATCTTGTGTACTGTTAGAGCCAGGTGAAAACACAGCTGCCATGTACACGCACATCTTACTATTGTTAAATTATTATATACTTATATGCAGATAGTAGATATAATTTTGAACTTGACATTTACGATTCTAACAACATGACGATTCTAACATCACTATAGTAGGCGTTGGAATCTTCAGAAGTTGTTACAATTATTTTGTTTATTTTTTTACGCCTGTCGCGGCGCAGAGGCACAAGCGTGCGACTGTAAATACGACAGGTTGTGGGTTCGATTTCCACTCCAGGAAATGGAATTTTTCATTTCCTGCGTTTGGTAACAAGGCAAAGCGCGGCGTTGAATTCCGCCACGCAGCACGCAATGCCTCAATTCTGTAGAAAGAAGGAGAATGGAGAAGGAGAATGGAAATGTTAAAATAGAACGGAGTGTCTTATCACTAGGTTCTCTGGTTCCCTCTGCTTACCCTGCTACGTGCGGGATACAGCGTGAAGCTAAAAAAAATACATACATACATGGCTTCACGCTGTATCCCGCATATAGCAGGTTAGGCAGAGGGAACCAAGTGTTAAGACACTCTATTCCCCACTTTCCATATTTTGCCTTGTTACCAGAGCGAGTAAATGACAATACTAAATATTATTTAATATTTTCATTTCCTGGAGTGGAAATCGAATCCACATCCCGTCGCGTTTACAGTTGCACGTTATGGCTTTGCGCCACGACAGACCTCTATTATTAAACACATATTATTTAACTACTGTTATTATGTATCATAATGAATTGATTTCGTTTGTCCCTTTATATCGTCACATAATACAGCCAGGAAGGGATAGCAATCGTTTTGCCGCCATTACGAGTGTTTCGGGTCACTGCTCCTCAACAATGGTTGCGACAGACTATGTGTAAGCAAATAGTGAAATCGTTAAAAAATTGTGAATTATTACTAACAGAAATGGAAAGTCGAGCTTTATTCTACTTATTTACGTTTAAGACTGTAATCTGACTTAATCGGAAACTCTAAATTACTTTCGAATATTGTTTCCACCTTGTCTTCGGATTGATCTTCTTAGTTGTAACGTCTAAAGCAATAATTCAATGATCTATAGGTTCTCAGAGAAGATGAACAAACAAATAAAATTAATATTATTAAGGAAGAAAGTGAAATTAGTGATGGATCGTCAACATCGATTATGGCTTAGTAATTATATAGTACAAAAGCACAATTAATCCATTTATAAGTAGATTCATTTGAAGATAAATTGGTCATAAAGTCGTGACACATTTTGTGCAACACAAAACATGCACTATCGGACGTTCTAAGAAGTTGATAAGATTATATATATAATGATGTAAAACCTTACCTTCCCAAAAAATAAAGAATTTCGTGTATTGCGAGATGACGACATCTCAAATAGTCGTGTTTCATATTGTGTCTTATTTTTATAACGCTGTGCAAAATAATTTCTAGTTCATTTGTTATGTATTGGAATAAGCTACTGTCGTAAATGAGTAAGGATCAAGAAAACAGTTTAGGTGAGTACATGTTATATTATACGATTAATATCTTCATTCACGGTCTTCAGACTCATGTTGTGGTTTCGATGTTACTGCCTAAAAGGGATTGTTGTCTGACCAAATTCTGCTTGAAAGTATTTAAAATATTTTTAATAGTAATTTCATAAAATCGCAGTATTTCCTCCTCTTCGAATTAGTGAGATGACTTTGGGTGGACGAAATCTGGGATATCTTTAAATCGTCTTGAATTAATCAGTTAACCTTTTTTTTTTAAATTTTAGAATCAGCTGTAGCTATTATTCAATCTATTACAAAATTAATAACCTAATGTAAAAAGCTAAAACTTTTACTTACTTGTTATTTCTCTACCTTATTCTACAAGTCCATCTCAAATTCAGTTATAATTAAATAACTGAAAGGGTTTAATATTACTGTATTAATATTTCACAGTAGCCACACTTGTAAGTAGTTCGACAAGCTTGTATTGCGCCACTCATAATCCATCTATCAAGATAGCCGGCCCGTCCATTGTGCTACTATCTGATGACAGCTGTCCGTGATAAGAAAATATAATACTCTTATTTTTCCATTCTCGGTATTACTATAATCTTTTCAGCTATGATCTCTGAACTTGACGTCACTTATCTTGGGGTCGATTTCTATAATAATTAAAAAAAAATTAAAACGAATTATTAGAGGCTTGTCGTGCAGAGGTGTGCGATGTATATGTGACAGGCCGTGGGTTCGATTCCCACCCCAGGATATGGAAATTAAAATTTATAAATAAATATTTAGTATTTTCATTTTCTCGCTGTGTTAATTAGGCAAATCGCGGCGTTGATTTCAGCCACTCAGAACGCAACGCTTCAATGTGGCGCAAAATGAGGAACAGACATGTTAAATGAGAACGGATCCTTTGGGGGTTTTAATATATTTCGGGGCAATGTTTAATATTTCTTAAAAAAGTTTCGTGTTCCCGCGATGATTTCTTAAATAATAATACTATGCTATACTAGTAATATTATAAACGCGAAAGTTTGCTTGTTACTCTTTAACGCAAAAACTAGTGAACGAATCTAGGTGAAAGTTTACAGTACATTAGTATATAGGTCGGAATAATACATAGGATAACAATTTGTAAAGATTGTGCAATACGGTCATAACATGATGATAAATGATAAAGTAATGATCAATTTGTATCCAGTAGTACTGTAATATAATAAACGGACCGCATAAATGTATGTCAATTGGTAATTTTGACAGATTTTCTTGTGTTAATATCAATTCTTTTCCATTAACAATTTGGAAATAAAAATTTCAAATTTCAAAATCAAAACGTTTAAATTATTCTATAAAAAAAAAACATAGAATAACTATTTTTAACCTTAAAAAACCATCTACTTATATATACAAAATACATATAAAAATCTATTACAATTATTACCATTAAGGGATGTTGTTATCAAAGCAAGTATCCGTTGCATTCGTATTCATTAAGTATATTTACGCTGTAAAAATGAAAGTAGTTTCGTTTCCTTTCCTTAATGCAGGTTTACTTTTTAGTTGGAACTTGGAAACCTTATAACTGAGCTAAGCCCTATTCTATTAATTAAAAGATTATACGAACTAGATCGTCTTAGTTTATATTCGAAGTACCTATTTATTATGATTTATTCTTTGCTAGAAATATTATTTAATTTGTAAAATGGCTAACTATAAAGTAAAAAATATTTGAAAAAAACATGTATTAATAATACATGTTTTTTTTTTTAAATTTGAATGTGTTTTTTTTTCTAAGCTATAATTGAAAAAATTATATACATTATTACTGTAATTTTAAATATATTTTTGTCGTTAGTGAATTTTTCCCACTGAATTTTAAAAAGGGATGGGCAAAAGAGAGAAGTAAAACAAAAAATGTAGCAATTCTAACTTTTTTAGAATTTAAACATTTCTTATGGAGATACTTCTTAGGCGGCTTTAAAAAAGATACAATTCGATTGTATTTTTAGTGTTAATGTTATCGCATGACTTTTTACTGCCGAATCAATTTTGATGATTTTTTTTGAACAATGCTTCTGATAAGGCCCCATGTAAATTTAATTTAGATCTGACGAGTTGTTTTTGAATTTATTTAGATTTCGGTTTCCTTTTTGTTATTTTTTTTTTATGGATAACGGATGGCAAACGAGCAGAAGGACCACCTGATGGTAAGTGGATACCTTCGCCCATGAACATCTACAACACCAGAGATGTTGTAGATGCGTTGCCAACCTAGAGGATACAGATGGAAGAGGAGGACAATGTAGTATTCCGTTTTCGGAACCACCACATTTTGGGGAAAGGATGGGTGGGAATGGGAAAACCTGGCTTACATGCCATCGAACCGGAACACATCATAAGATATTTGGCGGTTCGTCTTTGACATGATAGTGGTCGCGAGCCAGACGGAGGACGAACCTCCTACCACCAAACAAAAATCCTAATTATATGTTAAAATCCTAATTATACAAAATTAACATAAAGAAATTGTGTTTTAACTATATATTTGGACATTAAATGCGGGAACTACTAATTCGCTTTATCTATAAATAAAATGACTTTATGGACATTTCTAAAATCGGAATACCGCTCTGCTCTATCGACTTTCCAACAACGTTTGCATCCGCATCGCTCAATCCGGTACTATGAACATATTTTAAATATCTTTTATATATTGGAGTTTATAAATATTCATGATTTTAAGTATTTTTAAAACATATTAGTATGCCTCGTTTTATATATAGTCTACTAATATTACCCCATTGGATACCCCATTAAATAAATTTGAAAAATATCTTTATATATGCCAAAATACATTTCAGCTATTTTTATTGTATTAGAATGTTTTACAATATGGTTGGGTAGAGAGAGGGGCGCTATCAGTGGGGAATATTAATGCGCATTTTAAATGGACCCCTAAAGCCAACTCTTGAGTCGTAAGTCCCAGGCACTCTCCAACTCCACTGTCTGCAACGTGATGGGCCCGGTATCCGCTGGGTGAATCCATGGATTGCTAAGGAATGTCTTTTCTTCTTTGTAAAACGAATCCAGATGTACTAAAGTGAAAAGTAAAAGCTCGAAATATTTTATAATAGATACTAGACTAAGATATCTTGTTCGTGTCACTATAATAGCTATAATGTTACTTTGTCTAATATTTTACTCGTAGTATATAAGTTACATCGCTGAATCTGATATGCTTTGTTTATGTCGCAACATCCGGTTATTACCGTCGTAAATGTTTCTAAACGAAAGGCGCAAGCAGTCACCCACGGAAGAAAGTTTGTTTTTTATAGCTTTTTTGTATTTTTATTTGTTATTATTTTGCTACTACAAGTAGGTTAATGACTGATTGTCTCTATTGTTACATTCTTGTAGACCTGTGTGTTATAATTTCATTAATTAATCAAGTAAATCTCATAGTCTAGCATTTGTGTTAACAAAATTTGAAATTTACTTATATGCAGCAGAAACTAGTAATGTGTTCCGGTTCGATGGCATGTAAGCCAGGTTTTCCCCTTTCCCAGCCATCCTTTCCCCAAAATGTGGTGGTTCCGATAGCGGACTACTACATTGTCCTCCCCTTTCACCTGTATCCTCTAGGTTGGCAACGCATCTACAACATCTCTGGTGTCATCTCTGGTGTTGTAGATGTTCATGGGCGAAGGTAAACGTTTATCATCAGGTGGTCCTTCTGCTCATTTGCCATGCGTTGTCCATAAAAAAAAATCTTCACGCTTTATACCACATAGCAGGATAGTCAGTGAGAACCTAGTGTCAAATCACTCCGTTGACCGCTTTCCGTCTGAATTCCATGAACAACTTGCCAGAACGTAGAAATGAAGATAATTTAAAATATAGCCATACCCTCGATTTGGAATCGAACCCACAACCAATCGCTAATACAGTCGGACGCTCTAGGCCTCTAATTTATCTAATTACTTATACTTTTAAATTGTTATTTTTTTAAATATTTATGAATGCGTTCAACATATAACTTCCTGTTGTATGTGCACACAAAAGATGTGTTGTATAAAACCTTGTATACATACATGGTCACATAAATAATTTTCGTTTTTTATTATATGGTTATTGCTCATTGCTCTTGCCATATAAAGGTACAGTATCTGCTTCATTGCTTGCGCTTCGCTGGCGCATCGCTAGTGCCCCTGGGAATATAATACATCATGCGTGGAAGAACCCGTTTCTTAATAAATTAACAAGAAAAATTGTTGAATAATAATAAAAATAATACTTTAAGTTATATCTTAATTAAAAATAGAGGCCATCGTGGCGCAGTGGGCCAGAATATGTCTGTAAGGTTGATAGTTGTGAGTTTGATACGTACTTGGGGAAAGAAACATTTTTCAATTTATTTATTTTCCTCCTTTAACGGCTGTCGTGGTGCAGAGGCACAAGAGTGTGACTGTAAACGCGACAGGTTGTGGGTTCGATTCCCATTCCGGGAAATGAAAATTCTAAATAATATTTAGTATTTTCATTTCCTGGGTCTGATAACAAGGCAAACCGCGACGTTGAGCTCCGCCACTCAGCACACAATGCATCAATCCGGCGGAAAGTGGGGAACGGAATTGTTGAAAGAGAACAGAGTGTTTAACATTAGGTTCTTAGGTTCCTTCTGCTTACCCTGCTACATGCGGGACAGCGTGACGCTAAAAAAAACTCCTTGTCCTGGTAAAACGAAAAAGGGTGTTCAATTCCGCCATTAAGCACAAAATGTCTCCAATAGTAGAGGAAAACCGAAGAACGGAGTATTTTGACACTAGAGTCTCTCTGCTTATTATGCAAAGCGAGAAAAAATGTGGAGCTGAAAACAAAAATTTGAACACCTTGATATTGTACAAAGTGATCGTAATCGATTATTATCTCATAAGATTACATTAATCGGTTAAATAATATGTCGTACTTGGTAAATACTTAAATAGTGATGTAGGAAGCACGCGTAGCCTGCGATATCAATCAGTGGAAAGTAGAAAGAGTATAGGCTTGGACATGTTTTCGATTTTTACGTTAGAACCTGTTATGAAGTGTTGCTTAGTAATTATATTTTTATAGTTCTTAAATAAATACATATTTTTTTGATTGAATGTGAATCGGAATACTATTTAAGTCTCATATATTTACTATTTACTAAAATTTATACAATACTTTGAAATTTAATGTATAATTTAAAATAGAGGCCATCCTGATGCAATGGGACAGCGACTGACTGTAAATGCCAGTGACTATGGGTTCGATTCTCACTCGAGAAAATGATTATATTTAAACAATTGTCATTTCCCTCGGGTAAGACAAAGCGTGGCGTTGAGTTCCGTCACTCAACACGCAATGTCTCAAATGCCAGTGGCAAGAGGAGAACAGAGTGTCTTGAGACAAAGTTGTTTTTGTCTACTGTACTTATTGCGTGAGGTAAAGCGTGAAGATTAAAAAACATAAGAAAATTGCTTATATGGCCATTTGTTTTCAGTTAGGTATACTCGTACATAAAATAATGTTTACATATCTTATAACGATGCTTTTATGCTGTTAAAAAACTAAGTTTATTGAACAATAATTTAACATTTATTTGGTTCAAATATATTACTCATGATATACATACTATATGATGGCAATGAATATTATGATAATTTATCGTAAAGAAACGTCATTTAACTGTTTATAGTTCATTGAAGAGGTGAAGGTGAAGGACAAAATCATTAACAAAGTTAACAAAGACACTAAATATTGTGACTCATTGCTGATAATATCGTCCAGTGACCACTGACCATTGATTTTTTCACGAAAAAAAAAATATATATATATATATGAATATATATATATATATATATATATATATATATATATATATATGAATATAAATTAAACATGAAATATATGTAAAGTATTCTTTAAAGCTTTTTGAAATTTGTGTTTTTTTATTTTGTCCTTTTAAGTAACTTTAACGCCTTTAACGCCTATCGTGGCGCAGAGGCACAAGCGTGCGACTGTAAATGCGACAGGTTGTGGGTTCGATTCCCACTCCAGGAAATGTAAAATCAAGCGCGGCGTTGAGTTCCGCCACTCAACACGCAACGCCTCAATTCAGCGGAAAGTGGGGAACGGAATTGTTGAAAGAGAATGGAGTGTCTTAACACTAGGTTCCCTGGTTCCTCTGCCTACTCTTGCCATATGCGGGCTACAGCATGAAGTTAAAAAAAAGTAAATAATTTCAGACCTATAAAAATTATAGGAATTATAGTCAAGTAGTATCTAAATTTACTTCTCTACCTATCCTATCCTATTGAAGTTCCTTAAGAGCTGTATATATCATTTGTTGTTATCATTATCAATTAAAATATCAAAATTTACTCATGCATGTATCTTTAGCATTACCATACTATCTTTATTACGCTCAAGTGTTATGTTTCATTTGCGGGCGTTGCACTTCTTCTTGGCAGCGATCGTACGAGACACGGCTCGATTGCTTCAAATGGAATTATTCTCTACACGTTTGTCTTTTAAGTCCGCTTACATTATCTGTGCCCCGATTTAAAGTTAAATCTTGAATAGCTTTGTATTATCTGTAACCCAAATTTTACTACTTGTATTGAATAAAAAAACGTTCCATTTAAAGGGCTGTAGATATATAACAGTTATAAAAAATCTTGAAAGGGAAATTATTTGAAAAACAGAAGAGTTTTTTGACGTAGAAGTTTCTTTATTACACTTATTTTTATTCTTCTAAGATTTTCTTTCAGTTATTGAACGTTGTGTTGAGATGTCCAAAGTCGTCCTTACTTACCTTTATAAAAAATATTATAAGCTTTTTTAATTAATAATACTAAACATTTTGAAAATTAAAAGTTTGTCTTTCACACAATCATCACTTGTTATATTATCAAACATGCCACTGACTAATGATGTCACTAAAATTATTGCTAAATCAATATTTAAAGGATTACTTTAAATGATTATCAAGGCCAAGGTCACGCTCTCTCCAATTAGTCACCCAGTATATAAAAACAAAAAGAAATAACTTTCTAAAGTTATTGTATATTGAATAATATTTTTATGAAATATGATATTAAGATAATAATAGACATGTATGGTTCCATTTTTTAGCTTTACGCTTAAGTAAGAGAGAAAAAATGCATTCTCTGATTGTGGTAACGAGATTCTTTGTTTTTAAATGATTGAATAAATTTACATCAACAAAGCAAGTGCACGCCGATTATCAGTTACATCACAAAACCTTAAACCTTTTTCGACCATTTTTCGCTAGTTTAGTTTATTACATATATGTATCGATTTTAACAATAAAGATGCGATGCGAGTCACGCGCCGATTTTTGTTACAACTTTCCTTTCAAATGAATTTTATTTAGGCTGACGCGTGAGAATGACCATTCGTTAGTGTGGGAATGTTAAGGAAAGCTATGAAGAAATGTACATATTATGTACTATAATAGTAAAAAGTATAATATCAGTAATTATTAAAATTGCTACATACTATGAAAATATCACTTACGTAGAGAATAGCTGTGAGATTATAAAATGTATTTGATTGTATTCCTTAGAATGTTTGTTTATTGTTATAGAAAGTATCTTTTCTTTGTAACTGGAAAACAAAACGAAAAGGATAATTTTAGATTCTGTTGTCCGATCATATTATCTCTAAATTTGAATATTACATATTTTGTTGACTCTTTTCATTTGCTAGGAGTTGTAACCCGCAACTTTGTTTACATGGACTTTACACCCTTTCTATTCCATTACCATTTCTACCTGCCATAATGTAGACAGTTAATGGTAACTTTCTCATAAGAACTTCCGAAAATCCTTTTCATGCTCTCATACACTCTCAAAATGCCAATTTTCAATGTTACATCTAGCAGCTTCGGCTGCGTGTGACAGCTACTGAGTAACGGAAGAGTTTTATATTTATAGATTTTTTTTTATGAACCTACCCGCTTGACGGTCACAAATCAAAGTCCAAGATTCGTGGGAGCCTTGTGGATGACTAGTGCTTGACACTTTGCAGGAGCAATAGGGCAAAAAAATGTACTAATAATATTTCATTTACAATATTGATAGTGAGTATTTTTTTTGATTACAGGCGTGGAATTATTGAGTCATTTCATTGTTACATATGCAATTAATTATAGCTTTGTAGATATGGAAATGATAAAAAATAATATATTATTTATAATTGATACAACATGTCACATTTATTTATACATATATTTTTTATCTATTTGATATATTTATAAAAGGAACTTTATTTTATTAATAAGTAGTAAAAATTAATGTAGGTCACTTTGAAATGTGAACATAGAAAAAAAAAACATTTTCTCTGTTTATTCCTCGGTTATTTAGCCAATATTACAGTGTTTGTCCAGAACGGGGACACCCCTACTTTAAATATTGTAAATATTACTCTATGTTTAAATATACCACACGTGCGACTTGAACCTGTAACCACTGAGTTTAATTAGAGAAGTGACGTTTACACCTCTATGGCGGCAAAAAAATAATTTGTGAATATATTCTTATATTTAATATGCAAGATTCTATAATTTCAGCTGACGCCCCTTAAACTAACGTGTCGGTTATAGCGTGACAAATAGTAAAGAAATTATTCGTAATTATTATTTTATTAACAATTTTATACTTAATAACATACTTTTATGAATGTCGGGCATTATACTTTCTTTTTATTTTGACCTTTGCTTGTGTTTTTGTGTCAATTGTAAAGCAATATTTAATATGAAGAATTAATTTGAAACATGTCACATGATGTCAACATCCATGTATTTTGTCCATATATAAAAATATTTTTTTAAAGTAAAAGTTATTTTCTATATCAGAAACATGTAAATTGTTTAGCAACTTCACGCTTTTTCCCGCAAAATTGAAACATTGTGTAAATTCTTAGTCTTAATAATATCTTGTTGACGTCATCGTCGACATAAACTATAGCTATGGGTTCAAATTTTCAAAGAATATATATCAGTCACTAACCGAAAGGCTTTCGGTTTCGGCCAGTTTCAACTGAAAAATCTAGTTCCAGCCAATTGAGGTGAATTTACAGCCGTGCTAAAACTCAGTATTCGTGAGTTATCAGGTATGAGCTAATTGCGATCCCCAGGTTTCGTAAGAGATACTTATTAATAAAAGTAAATTTTAGTGATCCATCCCTTAGTTCTCTACTCACTAGTGGCTTTTTAGTTAAC
>JAKGSA010001814.1:0-36013 GCA_033558755.1 Philaethria dido | reverse complement strand
TACGTAAACGTACGTAGAGGTACCTAACGCCTGTCGTGGTGCAGAGGCACAAGCGTGCGACTGTAAAAAAAAAAAATGCGGGATACAGCAAGAAGATATGAATGTATGTATGGGCTTAGAAATTGTACTGCACTGCACGATGACCTAAATTCAATAATTATCAAAAATAAATTTAATTGCTATCTACAACAAAAATTGCATTTAATTATTGGTTCAATAAGAACCGTTCAGTATCCATATTGAAGTTGAATGAAAGACAAACAAACGAGTCAGCGGTCACCGAACAATTTAAATGAGGGTAGCTATACCACTGTAAAATTTTGTGGCCTATCAGAATATTTTTTTGTTATTTTCTTCTTAATGAATGCTGATATTTTTAACTGACTTCACTTATTTTTAACAAACTTCTCAATTTTTTATGTATATTATATATATATATATATATATATATTTTTATAGGGTGAACCAATTTTAATGTCCCTTTTTTGAATACCGTTTAAATTTAATTGAGATTTGACGATTAGTCTTGTAGTTATTCGTAATAATCTTACTTAGTTAGTGCAATTTGAAGTCTGTTTTCTTTTTTATTAAAATTTTAATAATTTAATTTTATAGATTTTTTGCATTTATGAGGGCAAGTAAACCTAGGAAGACCTCGTCGTCCCCTTAATTTCAAAAGGTTTTTATAATAATCTAATCTAAGAGTCTAGTGCCAAAACACTCTGTTTTCCTCTTTCGCTCCGAAAGGACAAAACGCGGCATTGGGTTTCATCACATTACTAACTTAGCACTCAATGTCTAAATCTCGGATGGAAATCGGCCACCGGAGTGTCCGAACACTAGATTTGACTATTACCCTGCAATGAGTCAAAGTATTTCTTCCATGCGTGAAACTATTCATTTCTATACCACAAAGTTATTTAATTAGGTCAAACAACAAAACACTTGGTTTTCATCGTAAAAGCTAGCGTTTTAGTGCTTGCCGTTTCGACCGTTCCATCTCCTTTGTGTCGCGCAGATCGGTGTCAGCCTCACAAAACGTACGTGCGGTGTGACTTCAAAGAAATGTATGTGGACCTCAAGTGATAATTACTTTTCTTATAACCTAAATAATCTGCACTAAATATTTGCCCTGGTTTTGTTGTTTAAATTTAAGATTTTTAGTCATTTTACTAGACAACATAAAATAATTATTGAATCGATTTAAAATACTCATTGAAAAGTTTTGAATAAATATGATGATTGTGGGGAATCCACTCGGGGGATTGATTATAGATAGATAGATAGATAAATTCTTTATTGCACACACAAAAAAAAGAAAACAAGTATAAAGGAACATACAACACACAAATTTGCAGCATGCAAAGGCGACTTTATCACTGTAAGTGATCTCTTACAAGGAACCTTAGACGTAGACACTTAGTATATAGGATACATTGAGGTGCAAAAAAAAAGCAAACAAATTGGAAGAAAAAAGAAGAAAAGAATATACATATGCAAAATAAGTAAATAATAAATAAATAATTAATATTTAAATTTTTGTCATTCTTTTCGTAAGACAATGCGTGTTGGGTGCTGTCCCTCAACAGTCACTGACTGGATTTCGGGGGGAAAGGGGCGAACGGAATGTCTTAACACTAGGTTTTCTCCGTCTCTCTACTATGCGGGATAAGACGTGAAGTTGCTTTTATAAAATTATGGTTAATTATTCGCTAGCTTAGCTGTCAATGTTAATGGCAAAGCAGTCGATTATACGTATACAATTCGACTTAAAGGGAGATGGGACGGTCGGAACTCTACAAACTATAAAGCGCTCGCTTTACGATGCAAACGTCCTAGTGTTAGGGTGTTTGGTACAAAGTGAACATTTTTAGATATTTTTACTTTATTTAGTTATGTGGCGGAACCTAACGCTGTGCTTTGTCTTGCCAGAGCACGATGGAAAAATAATTTAAATATAATCATGATTATAATGTCTAATCCCGAACCGAATCTCAAATCGAATCGAAAAATCGAATCCCCGAATGTCTCGAGTTGTGGCGAAAAGTGTATATCAGAGTGTCTTGACACTCGTTGAACAAGCATGAAGGTTTTTAAATTTATTTAAATTAAGAGAGTTATTTTGTTTATTTAAAGTCAAAAAGACCTTAGTATAGATTACAATAATCCAAGCATTTCTGTTTAAGCTTGTGGCTATGTAAGAACTGGTAAAAAATTAAACGTAAAAATTTTGTAGATGACAATACTTTATATATAGGGAACCAGTATAAACATCATGAACGTTCATTGAGTATTCCCATATTTAATATTAAACATACTACAATTTATATAATATATATAAAATGTTTGTGCTACTGACTGACTGACACACAAAGTACAGCCGCCGTTATTCGCCATAGATTGCTGAAAGAAAGGATTTCTCGAAATTCCCGCAAAAACAGGAAAAACCAGGATTGTACGCAAACGAAATCATGGGGTATACCGCTTGTAGGTTATATGTGGACTCCAGGAAATGGAATTTTTCATTTCCTCGGTTTGGTAACAAGGCAAAGCGCGGCGTTGAGTCCCGCCACTCAGCACGCAATGCCTCAATTCGGCGGAATGTGGGGAACCGAGTGTTTTAACACTAGTTACCCTCTGCCTACCCTGCTATATGCGGTATACAGCGTGAAGCTATGTATGTATGTTTATATGTTAAATGAAATTTTCAAAAAAATCGAATTTCCAATATGAATAAAAAGAATGACAAAATTTGGGCCACACACAGAATTTAGCAATAGCAGTTTCTACACGCTGCAATTGACCGCTCCGAGCTTACAACGACAATGTAAGTGATTGCAGGATGTGGCTCCAAGACCTCGCAAACTTCTGTTCGTGTCTCGCTTTACTGTGTCATATAAATATCGATAGGTTATTGGCTATTCCTTCCCTAAGCTTGCTGTTAGTTGAACATTTGAATATTCATTTACTCTTGTTTTTGAATTGAACTGATATAGTTAAGAATGAGTTTAAAATTTTCAAGTACCTTCATTATTGCACATAAAATAATAAAAGGAAAAAAATTAACACAACAGCACAAGCGTGCGACTGTAAACGTGACAGGTTGTGGGTTCGATCCCACTCCAGGAAATGTAAAATTTAGTATTTTCATTTCTTGGGTTTGGTGACAAGGCAAAGCGCGGCGTTGAGTTCCGCCAAATGGTTTTAACAATAAATAAAGCTGACTTCAAAAAAATACTAAAGAGTAACATTATTACGAATAACTCAAAAATTACTTGCTACAACCAGAGCACTATAATTTTTAAAAAGTACATCTAAATTGGTTCACTCAATAAAATGGATGGAAAGCGGCGAACGAAGTATCTTAATATTAGATTCACTTTGACTATACTGTTATGCAGGATATAGGGTGTAGCTGCTTTTTTTTTAACTTCACGCTGTAACCCGCATATAGCAGGGTAGGCAGAGGGAACCAGAGAACCTAGTGTTAAGACACTCCATTCTCTTTCAACAATTCCGTTCCCCACTTTCCGCCGAATTGAGGCATTACGTGAAGCTGCTTTTTTACACATATGATAGATAGTCAAATAATTTTATTCAAAATAAGAAGTTACAAGCTTCATTTTTTGAACGTCAAATATTTTACCACCGGTTCACTAAATTTAATGCCTCAGACCTGAGAAGAACCGGCGCAAGAAACTCAGCGGGACCTCTTTTTTTTTTTTATATTAATCTATCATATGTGCTTAAAGTGCTTCTGTTGTAGTCCTATTAAGGTCTAGATAATATTGGACGAGTATTTTTTGAGTTATTTGTTACAATTGTACTTTCTATGGCCGTTTTCTTTGAAATCGGTTTCCTTTTACTATAAAAATTATAATTATATCTAATATAAATCACGTAGGCCAATCGATGACAAAACTTAAATTGTATGCCACGACTCAAATCGTAAAATAAAGAAGTTCTTGTACTTAAAATTACATAAAAATTGTCTTTTACGATACAACGGCAATAAATTTTATTACAGTTATTCTTTGAGAGAAGCTTTTATTGCCTTCAAATTTATGATCTGGATAAATATAGATAGTAATTCCATGGCTTGGATTTAAATGAATCTTTAATAAGGTCGATGTGTATGTTGCAAAAAATTTTGTATTAATTTTCGAGGTCATTGTGGAGCAGTAGGACAACGTTTGATTGAAAACGTGAATGGGTGTAGATTCGATTCCCACTCTGGGAAATAGTTGTGTTTAAATTATTTGATTTTTCCCATTTAGACAAAATTACTTTAACGTGTATAAAGTGGCGTTGAATCCCTTCACTCACAGTGCAATGTTTCGAATTTGGCTGGTAAGTGGACAGTGGTATCTTAATATGATGAAATGAAAAATAAATTAAATATCATCGTTTCTCAAGTAGAAATCGAACCCACATCATCCCCAATCGTGCTAAAAGACAGTAGCTGTGACACTTCACCACGATGGCCTCTAAATAAAAGTACATATAGTTATCATTTTAACCAAAAAAGAAAACCAATTTCAAATGAAATAACTCGATAACTGCACGTCAGATCTTAACTAAATTTAAATGGGATCACATTCAAAGCACTATCTATCACATAAACAAAGAATCATCAAAATCAGTTCAGAAAAGAGTTATATATTAACACACATAAAGAAACCACCTCCGTTTTTAAAATCGGTTAAAATAGCCCCAATTCCCATTGTCCTGAACAGGTGTAGTTGTCATTCGTAAAACGTGATGACGTTTTGAACGACAATTTGCACGATTTAAACGTTATATCACTGTGATCTATTTTATACGTTGAATTACTAAATAGCCTTTATGTCTATAGTTCTAAAGTACTATTTGCTATGTATTTGATGAAAATTATGCCTTTCCATAGAAATAATTTTACTAGTATTTGTTTAAAGGTTTATTTTTGGATGATTCTTGTATGATTTTGTATTTAAGACAATATTTTAAGTGCTACCTGCGTATAAATAATACGTTGTGGGGTACACAACAAAACTAAGCGCGCAACGCGGCAACGTGTGTCAGCTCACCGAGGAACAAGGATGGCGGTCCCTGATTGGCCGTGAAAAGGTCAACGCTGATTGGCGTAGATTACTAAATCTATGAAAAGGTCAACGCTGATTGGCGTACATTTAGTATGTAAATGATAAAAGATGATTGTGATTGGTACCTCTAAAATTATAAATACCGTGCATACCTGGAAATAAAATGAGTGCTTACCCGACCGTCGACTTTAATTGATCTCCTCGAACACGCACATGCATAACAACGTAAAGGCACACTTTCGATTCCTTTTTAACCGATTGCATAAAAGGTATGTTCCCAATTCGACTGTTTTTTTTTTTATAATCGTGTGTTACAAACGCTAAGCGCAACGTGTGGTGGGTTCGATTCCCACTCGAAAGAATGTTATATTCAGTTATTTTTAATTCTTCGCTTGAGTTCCGTCACTTTAAACAATCGATCTGGAGGGATCGACGAACGGAGTATCTTGACAGTAGGTTCACTCTGAGTATCCTTCTATGCGAGATAAAGCGTGAAGATACTTTTTATGTTAGCTCCATAAGAATTACTTCTATGTAATACTACTTGATCAGTAATCGAATCCACAATCACCTTAATAACAAACTAAACAAAAACAACCATTGAACTATATATATATATAAGCAAATGCGTCTAGTTGTAATAAATAACAACGTTTACGTATTGTATGTATAATATAAATCTTACCATAGACAATAAGGCTACAGAGCTGTCTAGCACTCCTGCCTTAGAATAAAAATTACTAGAAGTGGCAGCAGTGAAAGATTTAACAGCCGACTAAGTAGACCTATATATACTGGCTTCCCTCCATGTACCGGTCTACCTTTATATGTATATCAGCTACCTATTTTTTTATTTATTTTTTATTTTATTTTATTTTAGGAAGCCAACATAGTATACAGTGATATCTTTCGTACATAATATTATTTAAACATATTGATATGCTACACTATACACCACACTTAAAGGCTAACTTATCATGTAAAATAAACAGTTGTTCCGAAACCTACATTACTTCTGTATAAATTATAAACCATCTATTAAAAACTTCAGCAAAATACAGTAAGCAATAAAATTTATCTATGTAAAAGAGTGTATAGCCAAAAAAATATTTATTAAAAAACAAACAATGCATGTATTAAAAAAAATATTCTCTAAAAAGGAGAGGAAAATGGGGAATGGAATACTTAAGAGAACGGAGAGTCTTAACTAGGTTCCCCGGTTCCCTGTCTACCCTGTTATGTGCGGGATACAGCGTGAAGCTAAAAAAAATGTATACAAAATTTTCACCACTCGCCACTGGTATGTACCTATGTGTATGTGAGACTAATTTTAGTGGTGCGTGTTTGTATTTGTTCAAGCGTGCGACTGTAAACGCGACAGGTTGTGGATTCCATTCCCACTCCAGCGAATGTAAAATTTAGTATTTTCATTTCTTGGGCTTGGTAACAAGGTAAAGCGCGGCGTTGAGTTTCGCCACTCAACAATGCCTCAATTCGGCGGAAAGTGGGGAACGGATTTGTTGAAAGAGAATGGAGTGTCTGAACACTAGGTTCTCGGGTTCCCTCTGCCTACCCTGCTATATGCGGGATACAGCGTGAGGTTAAAAACAAAATTGTGGTGGATTTACCAGCAGGTTGAGTAGGCTATAGCCTAGAATGGGAAATTATTGTGGGCGACAAATTAAAAAAAAATCATTAAAATAGCCAGTTTGCCTCTTGGTAATAAGTGCTTGGGAGTCACGACCCGACGACGTGTTGGGAGCCTTCTTTTCAATGCCCCATAATGTTCAATTCCATTGTCAACGCTCCTCTCTCTACCTTACCAAATATGAAAAGATATTACTAATGCCGCCTTCGAAGTACGTGCTAGAAATGAACTGATAACAGTTCTAGACAGGACGAGATCTTACTGTAAGTTGTAAAGTGATTTCGCTGTTATAACTCTCGCATCTACCTCTATCATGTACAAACTAACCCTAAACATTACTGGTCACTTCGTATGTGGGTTCGATACTTGTTGACCTTGAAATGGTGATCTTCAAGAATATTTGTACTCGAAACTAAATTTATTATTATTATTTTTTTCTTTTTTTTTTTAACTTCACGCTGTCCCGCATATAGCGGGGTAGGCAGAGGGAACCAGAGAACCTAGTGTTAAGACACTCCATTCTCTTTCAACATTTCCGTTCCCCACTTTCCACGTTGTGAGTATTTTCATTTCTTGGGTTTGGTAACAAGGCAAAGCGCGGCGTTGAGTTCCGCCTTTCAACACGCAATGCCTCAATTTGGCAGAAAGTGGGGAACGGAAATTTGTTAATTAATTTAACGTTTTCTAAACATGAAATAAATGAGGGACAGTGGACTCTAAACGCGATGATTGTCGGTTCGATCCCCACTCCGGGAAATATTATATTAAAATTAGTTTTATTTCCGCACTTTGGTAAGATAATATGCAGCGTTGAGTTCCGCCACTAAACAGGCAATGCCAGTTCGGGCGGAAAGCTGAAAATGTCTTTATACTTGGTTATTTTTGCCTACCTATCTGGATAAAGCGTGAAGTCAATAGATAGATAGATAGTGGAAATTAATTAATTTTAAGCATAATGTTTCGTCGAGAATCGAACCACACAATAGTCGCACTGCACCACGACTGTATAAACCTCTAATTGATGCCATTTCTCCACGTCCATTCGTAAAAGTCCGTAATATAAATAACATAACACTGGTATAGGTAAAAATGAGTGTACGGGGAGTGATTCGTGTGCCGTTAACAAAAACGTGGTATCTATATAGATTATACCGCATCTAACGGAAAAAACAATAATTTATATATTTAAGGCCATCGTAGGGCCATGACTGTAAACGTGATCGGTTGTGGGTTCGATTCCCACTCGGGGAAATGATATGATATTTATTATTTTCTTCTTTTTCGCTTTACGCTGTATTCCGCATATAGCAGGGTAAGCAGAGCGGAATCATACAATATCAATAATAACACAATGAGAACGTATAGTTTCTTTGGTTACCTATCGCTTGAACGGTTTTCAAGATATGCAGGTGAGAACGATATTGTGGTCAATTATTTACACGGAACACCATCCAATAATATTATCTTAAATAATATTTTTTAATGTAAGATCCTAGTTATACAACACTAAACGAACAATTAAAAAAATATTATTATTTTTAGCTTCACGCTGTATCCCGCATATAGCAGGGTAGGCAGAGGGAATCTGAGAACCTAGTGTTGAACACTCCGTTCTCTTTCAGCAAATCCGTTCTCCACTTTCCGCCAATTCAGAGGCGTACGTGCTGTTGGGCGGAACTCAACGCCATTGCAATGCCTTGTTACCAAACCCAGGAAATGAAAAATTCTATTTCCTGGAGTGGGAATCAAACGCACAACCTGTCGCGCTTTCGGTCGCACGCCTGTGCCTCTGCGCCACGACAGACGTAAACCAGAGTGTATGAATAACTCCAAAGGCTACTTGTCAGATCTTAACTATGAGATTTAAATGGGACTACATGAAAGAGCTCTAACTATCATATAAAATAATCATAAAATTGGTTCGCAGTAAAAGTACCCAGTGAAAACACACATGAAAATGCCATCAGAAAGTGATGCTACTGTAGGTACCTCCTCACTTGTGTGAAGTCAGTAAGTATATACATTTCACGCTAACTTAAAACGCATTTCTAATGAAAAGAAATGGCAAACGTAAATACTGAACCTGCAAAGGAATACTTAGCTTAAATGATACTTTAAATGCAGGTATTTTAAAAGCAAGTAGTATTAGGCATTTGATAAATTTCCACTTAGAAATAAATAGGCGCGGTTGTGAGATGTTTTTCTCCTTTCCACGTCATGTCTGAGAGGCGATTGTTGATTGATGTATGTCTTGTTTTTTTTTTTTAACTTCACGCTGTATCCCGCATATAGCAGGGTAGGCAGAGGAAACAAGAACCTAGTGTTAAGACACTCCATTCACTTTCAACAATTCCGTTCCCCACTTTCCGCCGGGTGAGGCATTGCGTGTTGAGTGAAACGGAAATCCAACGCCGCCTTTGCCTTATTACCAAACCCAATAAATGAAAATACTAAATATTACATTTCCTGGAGTTTTAATACGTATATAAAAAACATGTAGATACTTGATAGAATGCTTATATTAAAAATTATTTTCATTTTTCCTCTCTGATGAAACCTTTTTTTTGTTACTAAATGCGTAATGTCTCAAATTTGGGCAGAAAGCGGTGAACTGAAAGTCTTAATATTATGTTCTCCCTATCTATTATCCGAGACAAAGCGTGAAATAAAAATCAGAAGGTAATAATAGTTTCCGGTATTTCAAAGTTCTGTTTCAAATATTGACATTTTTTTTACTTTACGTAAATTCAAGGCTTCAATAAGGTATATAAATTTTTTTTTTTGCGGTTGACTATATTTTTATACGCATAACTTTTCTAGGTGAAATAATTTTAATGACTCTTTTTTATATGATATCTAGTGCTTCTGATGGCAGTTTGGAGTTAAAAATTTAGTCCTAATTGAACTTTTAAGTTGTCCTGTGAGAGGACGGTTAAAAATACAATTCCCCTCCGCCGCTGAGTAGCGTCCCGTAAGAGGCAAGGTATCCCGAAAATGTAGTTTCATTGGTAGGAGATTCGTCCTCTCTAATGATGTGTTCGGTTCGATAGCATATATGAAAGCCAGGTTTTCTCTTTCCTATCCATCCTTTCCCCAAAATGTGCTGTTTCCGATACTTAGACTTAGTAATTTCTTAGGATGATAGTCATTATCCTCCTTCCATCTGTATCCTCTAGGTTGGCAGCGCATCTCTACAACATCTCTTTTGGTGTAGATGTTCATGGGCGAAAGGTAACCACTTACCATCAGGTGGTACTTCTGCTCGTTTACCATCCGTTATGCATAAAAAAATTAAGTACATTTATATATATCATAAAAAGCATAAAGCAATTTTGGCAATCATGCCTATACTAACCCCTCTTAGTATTGTACCGCGGGATCACCCATAAACCTCCACATAATATGATCTAAGAACACTGAGGTTTCATGGATACAGTAACCGATACACTTTGAATACCCAATAGTCACGTACTCACCGTGCGTTAGCCTCTTGAATTATTTAACTGTCTTCTGTGTGTAACGTTGGTGCTGTAAATATGTTTAACAAGTTAGAAACGTTGTTGAGTATATCTTTTCCTGGAATATAATTTTTGAGGGGAAATTTTTGATTTTATATTATAATATTTTTTGTAGAGGCCTGTCGAGGCGGTGGGTAGGTTTTGGGTTCGATTCCAACTCCAGGAAATGAAAATATTAAATAATATTTCCTCTTTCGCCTCGTCCACAATCATTAACCTCTTCATGCATGCCATCCGGTGAGTCTTTATGCTTTTTACGTGACCTTCCTCCAGTATCATTGATACTGTGTTCTCGAAGGTCAACCGAGCTCTCCCCCTACCTCTCTTGCCGCTCACCTTTGCTTCATATATCTGTCTTACCGTTCTTTCATGACTCATCCTCTCGACGTACTCAAACCACCTAAGCACGTTCTTCTATATATGTATGTAGTATATTATAAACAAAATAAGGCACAGAGCTTTAGTAATTTTGGCAACAACTAAATCCATAAACTATAAGCTATTAGCTTCACATGTCTAAGCTTCCATACATTACGAGCTCACCAAGTTTAATGTCCAAGAAGCAACTAAGTATATCCTAGTAATAATTTAGAAACGTATATATATGAAAAAATGAGCAAAGTGGGATTGATTATATTTAATTATAACATTTCTACGCTCTGGTTAGACTAAGCGCGGCGTTAAGTTCTGCCACTTAACACGCAATGCCTCGTATTGGGCAGAAAATTGACAAACAAAGTGTCTTGATACTAGATTCACTCTGATTACAAAAAAAAAAAAATAATTCTCAGCAATCATCTATGGGAAACGGAAATTTGTAAAAATCTCACTACAGCTAAGCTTAACAACAAAAAAGATTATAAAAAACGTATGCCAATTTCAAGGCAGATGGATATACATGAGACATATTGCTTAATTAGCTAAAGTGCTTCGAATCTTAATAATTTTAATATTTTTAAACTGTTAATTACACAAACAAACAAAACAAACAAATATTCTTTATTGCACACAAATAAACAAATAACATAGAAGTAGTAATAGCGTACAATAAGGCGGCCTTATCGCTTAAAGCGATCTCTTCCAGGCAACCTTTGGATATTTGATTTGTATAAAGTAGTGGTAGTAGTAGTAGTGGTACACACTTAGGAACAGAAAAAACATTTTAAGAAACCTTATAAAAATTTAAACGTAGTGGGACTCGAAAACATTTTCTCCTTACATAAAAGCACAAGACTATGAAACCGGGTAAAAATATTATATATGAAGCGGATGATCAAGCCCAGTTAGTTGCCTGAACCGACAACCCAACATCTCACGTCTTGGCTTAGAAAAGTAAGGAGACTCGACCCCAAATAGTGGGATAAGGGCTAGAAGAAGGAGTGGGACTCGAATCCGCGCCTATTGGAAATGAAGGACATTTTCCAAGAGGTGCGTGGTTTATTGTTTTGTCTTGACACTAGGTTCTCTATGTATACCCTGTAATGTGAGATAAAACTCTCTCAAAAAAATAAAATAATATACAAAATACATTTTTATACAAAATCTATTTAAATAATGTTCAATCAAGAAAACACTTGTAGAAAATGCTTCTAATATTCAAATATAGAGATCCACTTAGCCACTTCTGTAGTTAGGTACAAAGAATATATTTTCTTTCTTACATCTTAAAGTAATATTTTGAATCTTGTTAATGTTATGTTACTTTGAAGTATAAAATCGATTTAGGTTTCATAAAAAAATAAATAATTTTGATTATTTAAAAGATTCCTTATCGCTTAACCTAACGCTGTACCCCGCATATAGCAGGGTAGGCAGAGGGAACCTGAGAAAGTAAACAAAGCGCGGCGTTGAGTCCCACCATACAACAAGCCATATCCCTATTTCGGTTGAAAAATGTATAAAGCCTGTCATGGTGCAAAGGCACAAGCGTGCGATTGTAAACGCGATAGGTAGTGGGTTCGATTCCCACTCCAAGACATGTAAAAATATTTAGTACTTTCATTTCCTAGGTTTAGTATCAAGGTAAAACGCGGCGTTGAGTTCCGTCACCTAGCACGCCTCAATTCCGCGCGTTTTACCTTGTGGGTGTACCAAGTGGGGAACGGATTGTCTTAACACTAGGTTCTCAGGTTCACTCTAATTACCCTGCTATATGCGGGACACAGCATGAATTGAAAAATAATCTTAAATATTTATACCGTACGATATAAAATCGTACGTTTAATCGTAAAGTCTAAATAAAGACATGTCATCCACATAATTACTTACCAGGATGCTTTGATCCTCCGACATTTCAATATGAAAATATTTAAAGAGACATTTTGACTTTTTACGTTAAGTGATAGCTTTATATTTGGACTACTCATTTCCTTTCGTTTTGTTTTGTGTTACGAATAACTAAATATTTAACGATTTTATAAGAAAAATTCGATGTTTTTTTTAACTTTTTTTACTTGGTGTGTTTGTGTGTTTGTCACATTAATAATATGGATAAAATCTTTTAAGTTAAATATGGAATTTGGTATATATCTTTAATTCTGATGATAATGCAATTATATATAATCAATATTGTTGTTGAGTGACGCCACTCAGCACGTAATGCCTCAATTCGGCGGGAAGTGGGAAACGGAAATGTTAAAAGAGAACGGAGTGTCTTAACGCTAGGTTCTTCAATACCTAAGCCCTACACTGCTATGTGCGGGATACAGCGTAAAATTAAAAAAAAACATATTGTTGTTCATACAAAATGGCTGCCGTAACAAAATGGCGGATTACATATTTTGCAAAACTCATGAGTATTAAATGAAATTGCGTCACTTCTACATTTTCTTAAATATTGAAAATATTCAGAATGTATTTACATTTCTATACGTTTTTTTTTATTTACATTTCTTCAATTCTATAGTAGGCATTATAAATCACCTAAATGAGATTCGAAGTTACTATAAAAATGGTACGGTTTATGGTTGGATTAGTGTCAATCCACTTCACATATTATATATAAATTTCTCAACAGGTCTTCTCATTCCGTTCTTAAATTATCTAAATTAGCCACTGTAATCAACTCAACTAACAAAAATATGCCAATGCAATTCCAGCCATTATAATTCTGTCACATTTCAGCATCATACTTTATCCAGCATTGGTATTCAGAATCTAGTGTCAAGATACTCCATTCTCTACTTTCCTCCCAAATTCAAGACACTGCATGTTAAGTGACGCAACTCAACGTTGATATATATATAACAATTCCGCCGCTTTTGTTATTTTTTTCTTCTACATTTTTTTTTAAGTTTCACGCTGTAACCCGCATATAGCAGGGTAGGTAGAGGGAACCAGAGAACCTAATGTTAACACTCATTCTCTTTTAATAACACTCCATTCTCTTTTAACAATTCCGTTCCCCACTTTCCGCCGAATTGACGCATTGCGTGCTGAGTGGCAGAACTCAACGCCGCGCTTTGCGTTGGTTCCAAATCCGGGAAATCCTTTTACATTTCCTGGAGTGGGAATAGAACCCGCAATCTGTCGCATTTACAATCGCACGCTTATGCCTCTGCGCCACGACAGGCGTTACTACTTAATATTTTACAACTGACGCAACTCAACGCTTCTATATATATATTACAATCCGCCGCTTTTTTTTTCTTTCACATCAAGTTACATTTTCAAAGAAAACAAGAAAAAATACACAATTTGTCAGATAAACATCGCTAATACAATCAATAGGTAGGTACAATAGAAGGGTATCTACAAAGGGACGAGAAATTAGGTCAAACAACGATATTGATTTAAGAGTAAAGAAAAAACGCATCTTTGTCTCTTGGGAATAAATTTTATAATATTGAAGCTATGTAACATCAGTGATATTTAGTTAATATATATACGTAATGAGGCCAGTTGTGGCGCCGAGGTACAAGCGTGACTGTAAACGCGACAGGTTGTAAGTTCGATTCCCACTCCAGGAAATGTTAAATTAAATTTTAACTTCACGCTGTATCCCGCATATAGCACGGTAGGCAGAGGAAACCTGAGAACCTAGTGTTAAAACACTCCGTTCTCTTTCAACAAATCCGTTCCCCGCTTTCCGCCAGATTGAGGCATTGCGTGTTGAGTGGCGGAACTCAACGCCGCTCTTTGCCTTGTTACCAAACCCAGAAAATGAAAATACTACATTTCCTGGAGTGGGAATCGAACCCACAACCTGTCGCTTTACAGTCGCACACTTGTGCCTCTGCGCCACGACAGGCGTTAAATTTATTAGTTTATATTTAGTATTTTCATTTCCTCGCTCTGGTAACAAGGCAAAGCGCTGCATTGGGTTTCGCCACTCAGCACACAATGTCTCACTTCGGCGGAATGTGGAAAACGGAATCTCAAGAGATCGGAATGTCTTATCACTAGGTTCTCATGTTCCCTCTGTTTACCCTGTTATGTGCGGGACACAGTGTGAAGTTAAAAAAAAAGTGACAATTAGACCACCGTGGCGCAGCGTCGTTAGAAACACGCTTGGTTGTTGGTTCAATTCCCTCTCGGGGGGCTAATTATATTTAAATTAAATTTTTATTTTGACGCTCTGGTATCAAAAAGCGTGTTGACTTCAGCCACTCAACATATAATATCTAGAATTCGATCGCAAAGTGAAACGGAGTGTCTTGACACTACTCTCTAATTATGTAGTGAAAAGCATGAAGCTGCACAAATATAACAGTTAAAATGCCAAATGACGTCATCTCATCTGATAGTAATTACTTAGGAAACACTAAAGACTTTTATTTCAATTTTATGATCAGTAAAACTTGTCAAACGGAAGCATCGTTAGTTATTGCTATGTTTTAATTCAATTAATTCTGATACGAGTATAGATTTAAAATATATATATATATACATATATTATAATTTTAACCAACTTGAAAAAAAAGAGGTGGTTCTCAATTCAACTGCATTTTTTTGTGTTTTTTAACTTTTTACTTTAATTATACTTTTTTTAATATGACAGCTATAGTGCTTCTGATTTGGCCCTGTTTTTATTTAGTTAAGATCGAACGACTATTTAGTAGACCCACATCAGAACTAGCTATTATAAAAAAAACTGTTTTAGTTAGAAATTGCTACAAAAGCTACAAAGTAGGAGGTTCGTCCTCCGTCTGGCTCGCGACCACTGTCATGTCAAAGACGAACCGCCAAATATCTTATGATGTGTTCCGGTTTGATGGCATGTAAGCCAGGTTTTCCCCTTTCCCACCCATCCTTTCCCTAAAATGTGGTGGTTCCGATTGTGGACTACTACATTGTCCTCCCCATCCGTCTGTATCCTCTAGGTTGGCAACGCATATACAAAATCTCTGGTGTTGTAGATGTTCATGGGCGAAGATAACCACTTACCATCAGGTGGTCCTTCTGCTCGTTTGCCATCCGTTATCCATAAAAAAAAAAAAAAAACAAAAAAAAAAAAAGCTATAATTTTAAGTGAAAACATGTATACATAAAACGTTCATAGTATCTTTGCTCAGGCGAATTTTAAATGAGCGCAACCCATGGTATGATATATGATAATCGTTATTCCCGCATCATCATGTTATATATTAAAGGCCATTATGACCCAATCCATTACCACGCCTATGATTAGACTTTTTCTGAACTTTCACATCATTAAAAATAAGGTGAAAATCTTGCTGAAAATACATTATTTGCTGTTTGTAGTATAAAATGTATACTTTGGTATTTTTTTAAAAATAGCTTTTTAAATGTTTATTTAGTATTTTCATTTCTTGGGTTTGGTAACAAGGCAAAGCGCGGCGTTGAGTTCCGCCACTCTACACGCAATGCCTCAATTCGGTGGAAAGAGGGGAACGGATTTGTTGAAAGAGAATGGAGTGTTTTAACACTAGGTTCTCTGGTTCCCTCTGCCTACCCTGTTATATGCGGGATACAGCGTGAAGTTACTTTTAATATATACACCGGCTTCCCTAAATCTACCAGCTTACCTCTTTAAAATTTTTACCTCGAACCACTGATAGGTAATAGTTCCCAAGCGAATCCAAACATTTTATTTGAAGTCGGTTAAGCATTAATGACAATACAAGATTTTCAATATAAAACCAAAAAAAAATTCGTTAACAGTTACATGAACACCTAACTTCGTTGAAGGCCGCTGACCGCCCAGTAATTGCTAAATCGAGTTCCCTCTCATGTACTAAAGTAGCTAAATGTAATATTATTGACGAAGTTACTCGTTCTCTCTCTTGATCTGAAATAACTTTTTTGTTAACAGACTAAATATAACATCAAAACCGGTTAATCAAATGAACTAGAAAATGTTATGTCCCCTTTTTGTTATTTTTTTTTAGCTCCTCGCTGTATCCCGCAAATAGCAGGATGGGCAGAGGAAGCCTGAGAACCTAGTAAGCGCGACAGGTTGTGTATTCGATTCCTACATCAGGAAATGAAAATATTAAACAATATTTAGTATTTTCTATTTCGGCGTTGAGTTCCACCATTAAACACAAACGCAATTCGACGGAAAGTTGGGAACGGATATGTTAAAAGAGAACGGAGTGTTTTAACACTAGATTCTCTGGTTCCCTCTGCCTACCCTGCTATGTGCGGGATACAGTGTGAAGCTAAAAGAAATGGCAAATTCTAAAGCGAAATTCATGTAAAAATCGTATAAAAGCAACATCCTCTTACATTTCCACACTCTGTATAAACTGGTCCCCTAATGAAGTTACACTACACTAATTGAATATAACTCCAGAGGCGACTCGTAAAACTTACTGACTCCAACATTACGAACATTCTCTCTTTATTGTTACTTATATTAGGTCAAGTGTAGTGTCCTTTATAGTATCATTGGAGATTATTATGCGTTAGTGTAAATTGCTTTGTTTCTGCTAGATATATTTTGTTTAACTATTTATTTAAACAGGCGTGAATAAGTTAATAAGACAACTTAGGATTAGGATTTTATTTCTTTTCTGTTACACTCTCTATTTATAGCAGAGTAAACAGAAAGAATTTAGTGTCTACGATCTCTAATTTCCACCTAAACTCGAGACATTACGTTTTAGGTGGCGGAATTTAATATCACGCTTTTTAAAAAAAAGAAACGAAAACAGTTTAAATATAATTATATCCCCGAGTGAGTAAGATTGTGAATCGGAACCTACAACCACAGTCGGATGCTGTCCCACTGCGCCAAAATGCACTCTACCAATAAAGCTAAAAAATGTATTTAATTTTAAAAATAAAAATAGCATTTCAAGTAATTCCGTCAAAAGTTCAAAGTTTGAACTGTTCAATTAGCTCACAGTCAAAGAGAACCTAATGGTCAAGACGCTCCGCTCTTTAATTTCCATCTATTCCATACGTTATAAAGTGGAACTCAACGCCGCGCGTATATACTAAAGCGGGAAAATCAATATTTAATAAAAATAATCATACCACAGAATAGCAACCGAGCTCACAACCACTCGCCAATAATCGCCACACACCGGTCAGAATCGATGTGTACCACGGCGCCACTATGTCCTCAACCAAACAAGCTAAGCAAAAAAATATATTTAAACAAAAAAATCGGCTCGAAATAGCAATCTTTCAAGCATTTCCGTCAAAGCTTCAAAATTTCAACTATACAATTATTTTAAGCCTGAAATAGAAAATGTCTATCACACGTAACCAGACAGTCACTTTGTTTTCTCCAACCGGACGCAGGAATAGCCCCTTTGAAGTTTTCCTCTACTTTACCATACCAAAAGACTATACTACAAAGCAAAATTAACTTTATACAATTGTAATAAAGACGTGTCCAAGTGAATGATGGGTTGGCGTTTTTCCAAATGCCACCGTTTGATAGTACATGACGTTACCAGAGAACCTAGATTGCTACGCAAATCATATTACCTGAGATGAATTTTGCTTTTAAATTGATTGAATTTGTTTCTTTTTATGGATATTGTTAGGAAAGAGCTTAAAAATTATCTTTTAGTGTTTTAGTTATGTGTTGTTAGGTCATATTTTTAAAGTAAATTTACGATAATTTAAAATATTACATATATAATTTATCAGAAAAAAAGTAGCTTTATCACGGTAGGCTGAAAGAACCTAGTGTCAAGACACTCCGTTCACCGCTTTCCGTCCAAGACTAAAACTATATGTTACACATATTAATGAGAAACATCGACGAAATAAAAACTTCCTCCTATATTTGAAATCAGTTAATAAACGTTAATGCGTCCCATAAAATTTCATAACCATTAAAACTAACAACCTCGATAAAACGGTATGAAAACTTTCACAATAACCAAAAATTAGCTTACAAATATAATTTTACATGAAACACACCTATTACCACGTGATTAAGTAACCCAACTATACATATTAAAGCAACTTTTTCACTTATCTGCCCAAAAACCTTTATGGTCACAAACATTGCCAATTTAGAGGGTAGGTCAACAAAAAATAACGCGGTAATAATGTGTAACGTAACCTAAACATACATGGTTAATGGCGGTGTTTGTGCCCCCGCCGTGTCAAACATGGTGGACCGCGGATTATCCGGTAGGAAAACACAGAAAATGTTATATTCTTATATTATTTATTACTAGCGTTGTGCTTACGTTTATTTTATGTGGGCTCAAATTTTAAGTTATTCTATTGGTGGAACCGTTTTCAAATGAACTAAGTAAGTGAGTAAAAAACTTTATTTCTGAACACACACTGCTTCCAAAGTAACAATAATAATAACAATAAAGAAAAATACAACAAGAAAACGCAACAAATACTATGATTCTAATGTACATATAAAAACAAAACAAAAATGTGCAGCAGTGTGGAGCGAAAAAGGAAAGTCACTCAGCTTTTATGTTGGCATGAGCTGCAAAGCAAACAGTTCCAACGCTGGTTTTCAGTGACTGCCTTGCAAAAGTTGCGCCTGCGAACCAAATTAAATATATAGTAATATACAATATATAAATATATAGTAATATAGCAGGTTTTCAATTTGATTGTTTTTTAATGTGTGTTGACGCATAACTACTTACTGGATGGCCAGTTTTGTTGAGCCTTTTTTTATATGATAGCTAGTGCTTCCCATTTGGTTTTATTTAAATTTTGTTAAAACCTAATGTAGAAGGTCTGACCTGTTTTGAATTATTCGTAATAATTTTAGTTTTTAGCGCATTTTACTTGAACTTGGTTTTCGTTTTTGTTAAATTTTTATGAGTCTTTTAACTAGTCATTGCTTAACTGCTAATTGTCTTGTATTATAAATTTTTGATAATCGATATACTTATTCTCTGGGTCCCTCTGCCTACCCTGCTATATGCGGGATACAGCGTGAAGTTAAAAAAAAAAGAAAAAGATATACTTGTATGCTCAAATCTACCTAATACACATAAATATATTGAGACAAAGATATTTTTAAGCTATTTTTTTATCAGCTTCACGGTTTTCCGGAATAGCAGGGTCAGGAAGAACCTAGTGTCAGAAGTCTTTATTCTCTACTTTCCGCCCGAAGTTCAGACATTGCTTATAAAGTCAAGTCAAAAACTTAACACCGCGCTTTGCCTTACCCCCATCAAATCATCATCAAAGCAATAGGTAGGCATCACATAATTAAATCATCAAATATCACTCAGTCAAAAGTTACGCGGTAACACATAACAAATATAGTCAATTTGATAACCTTCACCTTTGACGTTGGTTAAAAATGATATTCCTATAGATTTTCAGTACATACATTGGTAATATGGGAATAAACACTAAGCTCTAAGCTTGGTCGTTTCGACCGCCAATAACGTTCTAGTAGCGGCCGCCATGGGAACATTCCATGAAGTTCAAAGTTTTATGGAAAATGTTTGCGAAAACGTAATATTCATTTCTGTGGATTTTTGATGTTATCCCTTTTAATTTTCAGAGGATTTTTAAGTTAAATATCATTTGTAAATTCTGTTTTTATGTTATTTAAGTACTGTTTTGCCTAAAATAATTCGATTAGCTTGAAATTTTTATATTTAGTATTTGTTATCGTGGATAAAAAAATACATAGCCCGCCTGACGGGGACTCGAGCGGGTTATGTGGGATTTCGGAGCGACAAATGTAACGCCGTATATACACGCTGTACATGGCCGTACACTAAAACAACACGTTGCTTCTCCTCCACCGCCATTTGCTAAAGCCATGATAACATGGATATTGCGTGAACCTCAGCGACAGGAGCCTGCAAGGCACATCGCGGAGTTAAGAGTCACCACACTTGACTCCGCGCTGTGTCTTGTACTCTCGATGGCCTGTACAGAGAAGGACCATGAAACTAGGCGATCAGCTTCCCCAAGTAAACCGCCCGTTTCAACGCCGGGCTGGACACACCTCTAGCGTGTGCTGGGCCATTTCTTAGAGACAGTCTTCGTAGTGATGGCAGCAAACTAAACATACTTATATATTTTTTTAATATTTAAAAAAATATATAAGTAAATCGACTTGTCTACTTATTCAAGCCTGATAGAATACTAAGTAACCTTTTCAGTTTTCATTACCAGCTCTGTTTTATTTAAACTTTTTTCATTCCAAGCCATACATCACCATAAAATTCACTAAAACACTCAAGTTAAGTGTTATTTTAAATGACTTCACATTCATTGCCAAATAGGACCATATTTTATTTGTGTTAAGGTTTTTAAAAGGCTGAGTTCTGTCTTTAGCTTTAGATGAAGTCTCAATTCGGCGGAAATTGGGGAACGGAATTGTTGAAAGAGAACGGAGTGTCTTAACACTAGATTCTCAAGTTCCCTCTGCCTATCCTGCTATGTGCGGAATACAGCGTGAAGCTAAAAAAAATGCAGTATATATCCTATCATAGTAAAGTTATTAAGATTTATCACCTTCATGATTGAAGGTGATGAATGTTTTTAACAGACTTTTAAAAGACGTAGTTCTCAATTCAACCGCCGAGTGGCGGAACTCAGCGCCGCGCTTTGTCTTGGATCTGGGAAATTCATTCCAGGAAATTAAAATGTTCATTTTCTGGAGTGGGAATGGAACCAACAACCTATCGCGTTTACAGTCGCGTGTTTGTGCGTCTGTGACAAGACGGGCGCTATTTTAGTTTTAATGCAATTTATTTGAAGCCTTTTTTTAATTAAATCTTGATTAGAACGTTCCATTTTATCTTCTTGTAGACAGAGAGAATATAGTTAATACTATATTGATCATGGAAATTCGTTTTAGCACACATGATAGAAATACAGTCAAATTGAGAACCTTCTTTTTGGAAGTCTTTTAATAAAAATTTAAATTAATATTTATCTATTCTTTGAGTTATCTGTAGCTCCGTCCTCCACTTCCCGCCGTTACGGACGGGCTGGTCACGTAAAAATCATGAGGACCCAACGGAGGAGAGGATGCATGAATAGGTTAATGACTGTGGACGAGGCGAAAGAGGTTTGCTGGGACCGTAGCGTTTGGCGCTCCGTTCTCTCTGACTACCCCGCTAGAGATAAAGCTTGAAGTTAGGTTAGGTTAGATATCTATTCTTAGTCTGTCAAATATATTTTTTCACTTAACCACCATTAATATTGTTAGATACGTAACCAATTTCCATAGTATCCAACATTACCCCCATAAAGTTGGCAACAGTAACATAAGAACGACCCAAACGACTGCCCATTTAAAATTAAGCACATTCTGTACCGTAGTTGGTTTCATTTAAAATAATCTTAGCTGAAGATCTTGGCTTGAAGCCTAAAATCAATAGCGAGATAAGCACTTAATGGTTATAACGGAAAACTTTATTAAAATTGGGTAATTTAGGTATTCAACTGAAATTAATTGTTTTAGTTATTTTTTTCCCATTTTTCGCCGAATTGGGGCATTGCATGCCAAGTGGCGGAACTCAACGCCGCGCTTTGCCTTGTTGCTAGAGCGAGGAACTACTATGTGCGGGATACGGTGTGAAACTAATTATTTTTTGTTTTCTTCAAAACTATCTATAAATAGTAGAGCAAATATTTAACGATTGTTTGTGGATTCGATTTCCATTCAGGAAAATTATTGTAAACAAATCATTTCTGTTTTCCTGTTCCGGTAAGATAAAACGTAGCGTTGAGTTTTTCCTTTAAACTCAGAATATTTGGAAACCTGTTGGAAAGAAAAGAATGAAGCGTCTTAAAACTAATTTTTTTAATATATACTCCGCTTTGAAGGGAAAAACGTGAAATTAAAATTTAACTTTTATATATATATATATATATATATAACTAGCTGTACCCCGCAACTTCGTTTGCAAGGAGCAGAATGCCAGGATGGCCTCAACTCGCCCGCGTATAGTATAAAAGTTAAAACTGTACTGTTTGGATAAAGATTAATATTATTACGTTCATACAACTCTTAACAAATAATGCACTATTTCGACCAAATTTGATTACCATATAAACGGTTCTAGGGAGTTAATCTTAAAAGATAGACACATACATTTTTGGTATCTTGAACCGTTTTTGCAGCGCACGCAACGGAAGCCCTCAAGGATGAATAATTTTCCTCGTTTTTTCCACATTTTCCATTATTTCTTCGCTTCTTATAGTTGCAGCGTGATGTTATATCGCCTAAAGCCTTCCTCGATAAATGGTCTATTCAATACAAAAAGTATTTTCCGATTCGAATCAGTAGTTCCTGAGATTAGCGCGTTCAAACAAACAAACAAGCTTCAGCTTTATACTCGTATATAATATTAGTATAGATAACGTTTATAGATTCTCTACATATTAGTATGTCTTTATATATCGTAACTAGAAGGATATACAATAGTATTCTGCAGGCATTGCATTTACTTGAGCGAAAATTTATGTAGATAGGAAGACGACGTGCGGTCTCATTATTTCTATTAATTATTAAGCAATAATCTTTTAACAAGCTGTAGTTGGAAAATAGAATACCTAAAGTAATACTATTTTTTTTGTTCCTAATACAGAAAATAATATAATAAATGTATAAAAGTAAAAAATGCTGTGCATTATGAAATGTCTTGATACTACATCCTCTCTGACTATCCTATTTTTTTTTTTAACTTCACGCTGTATCCCGCATATAGCAAGGTAGGCAGGGGGAACCTGAGAACCTAGTGTTAAGACACTCCGTTCTCTTACAACAATTCTGTTCCCCACTTTCCGCCGAATTGAGGCATTGCGTGCTGAGTGGCGTAACTCAACGCCGCACTTTGCCTTGTTACCAAACCCAGGAAATGAAAAGACTAACATTTCCTGGAGTGGGAATCGAACCCAAAACCTGTCGCGTTTGCAGTCACACGCTTGTGTCCCTGCGCCATGACAGGCGTTTATTATGGCTATCCTATTATGTGGTCAAAAATGTTTTTCTTACTATATAATTAAAATTTGTATGTAAAATATTTTTTAAATAAATCTTACATTTTTCCTGCATAACAAGGTAATCGGAAAAAACCAAGTGTCAAGACACTCCGTTCTTTATTTTCCATCAAGTTTCCAGACGTGTGTTGAGTGGCGGAACTTACTTCCATGGTTATAATTTGCCAAAACGTGGAAATTAAAATAATTAATGTCACTCCCCCGAGCACAAATCGAACTCATAACTGTCGGTCACAAACAAAAATAATACATTGTATATATGTTTCAATCACAAATACTAGAAAAACAATAATAAAATTTCACTATTCAATATGAAATCTATCAAAAACCGAAATAATTAATAGCTTTAACAACAAACAAATATTTAGATAGTAGAAATTAAAATGTATTTGAGTTTGTTATTAAAAACAAACTGAAACAAAAATGATGGGAATAACAATATTTAAAATCATGATGACGCAGTTTAAACGTGAGTGGTTGTGAGTTCGATTCCCACTCGTGAGATTTTTTTTTAGCTTCACGCTGTATCCCGCATATAGCAGGGTAGGCAGAGGGAACCTGAGAACCTAGTGTAAGGCACTCCGTTCCCCACTATCCGCCTAATTGAGGCATTGTATGCTGAGTGGCGGAACTCAACGCCACGCTTTGCCTTGTTACCGTAAAAAAATAACCGTTCAGTATAGGCCATTGATGCCTTAGCAACTTATAGCGGCTGATTCTAAATGCGATTGATTGCGGGTTTGATTCCCATGAATTAGGATTATATAATATTTAAATTATTTTCTTTTCATCGTTTTGGCCAGGCAAAGTGCGGCGTTGAGATTGGCCAGTTATAAAAAAAAGGCTGTTTACACCCAATTTCTCAAAATTCAGGCAGAAACAAGAGAACAGAGTGTCTTGACACTCACTTTCTAACTACACTGTTAAAAGCATGAAGCTACTCTATATTACCATAATTTCCAAGCAAAATTTAAAATACGCTGGTTGCATAATATATACCAATCCCCTCTTGCGTGTCATAAAGTATGTATTGAGATATATCGGTTATAACTTTTAAGATGGTTTTGTAAGCGATGCGCGTTTTCAAGTGTACATGTAGTTGTTAAACTCATTTCATCAATTATTTGACGTTCAAAAAATGAAGCTTGTAACTTCTTATTTTGAATAAAATTATTTGACTTTGACTTTGACTTTCATATTGTCAAAATCATTGTCTTTTTTCTCATCAAAGAAATCCAATGCCACGGTTAATTTTTTCTTTTTTTTTCGTACATGTGACAATTTGTGAGGATAGATGGATGTATGTTGCTCTTTCACGCAAAAGTTACTAAACGCATCGGCATGAAACTTCTAGTTTATATAATTTGCCTAAATAAAATATTAAATATTTAGATTTTAACTTACCAAGCAAAATAAATTGAGGTAGTAAAACAGACAATAGTCTGACAACTCAACTCAAAACGACTTTAAGCGAAATGATTCACTTATCATTGAAAGCACTAAGTAGCTCTTTGAAAAATGCCTCTTACAAATGAATGCAACTCAGATGTTATACGTCTACATATGAATGTGTAGTCTTTAGGTCGGTATAAATCAACCCACTGAAGCTTTTCTTTTTTTTTTTAACTTCACGCTGTAACCCGCATATAGCAGGGCAGGCAGAGATCCTAGTGTTAAGACACTCCAGTCTCTTTCAACATTTCCGTTCCCCACTTTCCGCCGAATTGAGGCATTGCGTGTTGAGTGGCGGATCCCAACGCCGCGCTTTGCCTTGTTACCAAACCCAATGAAAATACTAATTAAAAAAAATAAAGGAAAACTGACTTTAAATAAAACGTATAACGTGAAATTATTACGAATAACTCAAAAACTACTTGTGAGATCTTAATTAAATTGAAGCTTGTGAAACGGAGGTTTTGATAGCTATTACTATGTTCAACTTAAATGAATCCCGATATATTTTCTAGATTCCACGCTTCTATTTAAAAAGAAAAATTATGATTTAACAAAAAAGACTTACTTCTAATAAAAAGCAAAGTGAAATTATTACGAATAACTCAAAAACTAATTATCATCTCTTACCCAAATTTACCACCCACATCAGAAGCACTAGCTTTCATATAAAAAAAAGAATCATCTAAGTACCTCTACACATGAATGCGTAGTCTTTAAGTAGATGTAAACCAAACCACTGAAGCCCGTAAAGGAATACTGCAATGGAAATACAGTGAATGTTAAGACCTCATTACTTAAACGATTAATCGATTAAAAAAGGTATTAATCGGACTTTCTTATTACAATTGCTTAACGCCTGTCGTGGCGCAGAGGCACAAACGTGCGAGTGTAAACGTGACAGGTTGTAGGTTCGATTCCCACTCCAGTGAATGTAAAATTTAGCATTTTAATTTCTTGGGTTTAGTAACAAGGCAAAGTGCGGCGTTGAGTTCCGCCACCCAGCACGCAATGTCTCAATTCGGCGGAAAGTGGGGAACAGAGTGTCTTAACACTAGATTCCCTCTGCCTTCCCTGCGTCATATGCGGGATACAGCGTGAAGCTGTATAAATGTATAATCACACGATTTTTTTTAGTTTCACGCTTTATCACGCAAAGCGCGGAGAGGCAGAAAAATCTAGTGTCAAGATTTTCGGATTTCCTCTTTCCGTCTGAATTCGACTCACTGCGTATTATGTGGCGGATCGCAACGCTAGGCTAGGCTTTGTCTTAGCTGAGCCGATTCCCGAGTGGGAATTGAACCTACAACCTATCTTGTTTACAGTCGGATACGAACAAAAATAGCAGAAAAATATTTACCATTAAATATCAAATGTAAGAAATGTTATATTACATTTTCTTATAATATAATTGTTACTTTCTAACAATTTATTGTGTTCAACCATCGTAGAGATGTAATTGTAGATATTAGAGTTATTGAAGAAAAATACAATATAAGTATACAATTTCTATGAAAATTGTTATTTATATATTTTATTACATCTATACATACATAGATTCACGTGTGTAGCCTGTAACGTTGACTGTAAACGCAAAAAGTTGTGGGTTCGATTCCCACTCCAGGAAATGGAATTTTTCGTTTCTTGGGTTTGGTAACAAGACAAATCGCGGCGTTGAGTTCCGCCACCCAGCACGCAATGCCTCAATTCGACGGAAAGTGGGGAACGGAGTGTCTTAACACTAGGTTCCCTCTGCCTACCCTGCTATAAGCGGGATACAGCGTGAAGCTATGTATGTTTGTACTAATAAAATTGCTGATCTGATTATGGAACCCGAACAAATGTGTTCTTCTTAGTTTTTTTTTTATATTTTTATTTAATCTCAATCAGATTTTCATAGATAAAGACACTCAATTTTCTATCTCACACTGGAATTCGAGATATTGTGTTTTGAATCTGAGCTCATCGACACATTTTGCCTTTACCAGAATCGAAATGTTAAAATAATATATATTCCTTTTGAGGAATAGATATTATTTTAACTATTTGAATAGATATTACATATTACACAATTTGAATAGATATTATTTTTATGAGGAGCGGCGTTGAGTTCCGCCACTCAACACGCAATGCCTCAAATCAGCGGAAAGTGGGGAACGGAATTGTTGAAAGAGAATGGAGTGTCTTAACACTGGGTTCTCTGGTTCCCTCTGCCTACCCCGCTACATGCGGGATTCAGCATGAAGTTAAAAAAAATATATATATTCCTCCAAATGGGAAGTGAACCTACAACCACTCACATTCATAGTCAAAGACTTTGTCATGCCAGAACAGGGAAATTAGAATAATAAAATAGGTAACCGAATTGCATCGGCTTTGTTACGATTAAGTTATATGTATTATGCTATATATTATATGCATTTCATGTATTATGTTATTGTTAAGCCATCGGAGAAGCGAGACATTCCCAACACAAGTGTCTTTGACTACTTACTGGGAAGTCTGGGCTGCTCAATTTGTAAAATATTTTTTGAATAAATAACTTTTTATCTTATCTATGCAATTAGATTTATTGACCATTCCCCAATCTTGGAAAGAACAACAAATTTGTAGGTTAATATTCTTGGTGTGAAACTAACGTAAGCTAAAAAGGCTACAGAGTTGCAGAGATCACCGTAAATAATGAATTGTCTATAAAGCAACACAGTAGCGGGGTCATACGGTCGTATGGGGTGAGTTTGCAGGGCTGCCACCTATGTGAATACTAAATAATTATATTTTTCCTTTTACTATAAAAGTTAACGCCTGTCGTGGTGCAGAGGCACAAGCGTGCGACTGTAATCGCGACAGGTTGTGGGTTCGATTCTCACTCCAGGTAATGAAATTTTTCATTTCCTTTCATTTCATTTTACCAAAGTAACAAACCAAAGCGCGGCGTTGAGTTCCGCCACTCAACACGCAATGCCTTAATTCGGTGGAAAGTGGGGAACGGAGTGTCTTAACACTATGTTCGGGTAACTCGGGTTCCCTCTGTATACCCTGATGTGTGCGGGATACAGTGTGAAGATAAAAAAATTGTAGATTTGTAGCCTACGTGTACAAATCTACATCTGATGTACCAGCTATATTACTGTAAAGTTTCATCAAAATCCGTTCAGTAGTTTTGTCGTGAAAGAGTAACAAATCATACATTCTTACAAAGTCTTCGCATTTATAATATAAGTAGGATTATAAAACGTGCATTATACCATTTTATAGTTCTAAGTTAGCAATTATATGACTGTATACGTGATTGTTGGTTCGATTCTCGTCAGGGGAACGTTGTATATTTAAAAAAATATACATTATTTTTCGTTCGGACAGAGGTAAAGAAATATTTCTATAATTAAAGTGATGGAATTAACGCTATAAAACGGAATACAAGTAACTAGTACGGAATACAGAGGAAATTTTATTATACCTGGTATTTTGGTCTAATATATATTTTTAGGGAAAATGAAAATAATCTAAACATGACCATTCCCCCGAATGGAAATCGAACACACGACCAATCGCTTCTACAATCAGTCGATGTCCCACTACGCTACAGTAGCCTAAACCATTCCGTACTTAACTTATTTCTTATTCTTTATTTTGGTGTAGGAGGTTCGTCCTCCGTCTGGCTTTTTGCGACCATCGTATTTCTCCATGTCAAAGACGAACCGCCAAATATCTTATGATGTGTTCCGGTTCGATGGCATGTAAGCCAGGTTTTCCTATCCCACCCATCCTTTCCCAAATGTGGTGGTTTCTGAGAACGGAATACTACATTGTCCCTCCTCTCCATCTGTATCCTCTAGGTTATAAACGCATCTACAACATCTCTGGTGTTGTAGATGTTCATGTGGGCTGAAGGTATCCACTTACCATCAGGTGGTTCTTCTGCCTGTTTGCCATCCGTTATCCATAAAAAAAAAAATTTTGTAAAATAACCTGTCGAAACCATTTTTATCGTTGAAACTAATTTAGTGATTCTATTCTCGATATAGCCTTTTCAGTTGACATTGAAATCGTCTGGACATACATGAGACGTGATAGTTTTAGTTCTTACGTCTCTTGGGACCTATTTTATATTTGTAATATAGGTGTTAGTTTTGGTTGGCTAAGTGCTGTTTTAGAATTATTAGAGTTATTTAACTCATATATTGATAATTTAGAGGTATAATTGAAATATCAACAAAAAAACCGACTTCAAATAAAATAGTCTAAAAAGTAAAAGCATTAAGTAAGTACTTTAAAAGCAAACTCCTGTCGTGACGCAGAGGCACAAGCGTGTGACTAAACGCGACAGGTTGTGGGTTCGATTCCCACTCCAGGAAATGGAATTTTACATTTCCTCGGTTTGGTAACAAGGTAAAGCGCGGCGTTGAGTTCCGCCACTCAGCACGCAATGCCACAATTCGGTGGAAAGTGGGGAAGGGAGTGCCTTAACACTAGGTTAATACATATATACAGCGTGAAGCCATGTATGTATGTATGTATGTATGTATGTATGTATGTATGTATGTTTAAAAGCATTAGCTATCATATAAAAAATAATAATCAAAATTGATTCATCCAGTAAATAGTTATGAGGTAACACACAAAAAAAATACAATCGAATTGAGAACCTTTTTTGGAGTCGGTAAAAAATACATACAGCAATGAAAAAATAATATTAAGAAGCTAAGCTGAAGCGAAAGCTAAAGGAATATAAAATGTTATCTAAATCACTTAAAATCACGGCTTTTTTTCCCTTGTCAAGCAGAGGAGGATCAGTTTGGTGAAGTTGATCGCTGAAGTCTTCCCGTGCACTACTCCGAACTGGCCTTTAAGGTGAACTGAATTTGACAGTCTATGTACTTAGTTAGTGATGTTTATCCCCTAAATGCACACCTCCGTGACATATATGGGCAACGTCACGGTCATTGTCATTTTATGTCTCAAAATATTACAGCTCCGTATGGGTCACGGTGAATATAGAAATATACTTTTCCAAATATTTTAAGTCCGTATCTGTCACGTGAGATGGTAGATTATTGCCATTCTCGGAATTTGCGTTTGCTTTACCTAAATTTATTAAAAAAACATGCATTGAGAGATTAAGGAAGAATACCGTAAAGTTGAAGTAATAGTGTATACTTCTCACTGGCTTAGCTCCTTTTTTTTTAACTTCACGCTGTATCCCGCATATCAGGGTAGGCAGAGGGAACCTGAGAACCTAGTGTTAAGACACTCCGTTCTCTTGCAACAATTCTGTTCCCCACTTTCCGCCGAATTGAGACATTGCCTGCTGAGTGGCGGAACTCAACGCCGCACTTTGCCTTTTTACCAAACCCAGGAAATGAAAAGACTAACATTTCCTGGAGAGGGAATCGATCCCACAACCTGTCGCGTTTACAGTCACACGCTTGTGCCTCTGCGCCACGACAGGTTTTAGATCCATACATCCCGTAATCACCAATTGGGTGGTTCTTTCTAATAAAAATGAATCAACGAGAAATCAGCATAATCATAATAGGTAATTATTATTCTTTTTTACATTAATAATTATAAATTCACGAATCAAAAGACAAGTAGGCAAATTGAAATGGATTAAAGATCAAAGCGTTGTTTAACAAAGAAACACTTAGAATAGCTGAAACAAAAAGTTTCATTGCGTATTTAATTAGGGTTACCTTAAGGATTTCTCAACGAGATATCAACGAAAAAGGAAATTTATAAGCATTTAATAAGATTTAGTAGCTCTTAATTAGTTTTCAGTTAAACTATTGCAGTTAGAATTACAAATTAATTGTATATTTATGGTCAAATTCTTTAAAATGATAAAGTACCAGTGGCGAAGCGTCCATACAACTCGATTCCCACCGGCTTGACTAACTTTCAAAGTACAAGTATGAGACCTAAAACAAAAAGCTCATCAGGAAAATGTAGAGCTCGAAAAAACAAAGTCAAACTAGTAGTGAGAGCTTAAAAAAAAGGTCGCCAGGAAAATATTGGGCATAAAATTGCAAAAACACAAGCTCTGACATCTTATAAACCTAAATAAAAAGGTCATCGCCAAAATTGTTGTGAAATTACGAAATACCTTGACATCCTAAGCCGATTTCCCTAAATATATCGGCTTCCCTAAAAATTACCGGCTTCCCTAAATATACATCGGCTTCCATAAATTTACCGGCTTGCCTAACTAAAATTTTCACCCCTTCCCACTGTAAAGTACATATATTTGACAATGAACATACCTCGTACAATAATAGCCAAAATCTAACAGATTATCAACTGGAACTGGATTAGGACGATGTCGCTTATATACAGCACTAGAGACTTATCGTTATATTATGTCTTAATTAATCAAAATGTCTTAGATGCATACATACATACATACATACATAGCTTCACGCTGTATCCCGCATATAGAAGGAATCCATAAAACACTCCGTTCCCCACTTTCCGCCGAATTGAGGCATTGCATGCTGAGTGGCGAAACTAAACGCCGCGCTTTGTCTTGTTACCAAACCCAGGAAATGAAAAATTCCATTCCCTGGAGTGGGAATCGAATCCACAACCTGTCGTGCTTACAGTCGCACGCTTGTGCCTCTGCGCCGCGACAGGAATTAATATTTTTTTTTGTTAAATTCTTAATTATTTGCAATTATAGTAAGAATTTCACGTCAACCCTATTTTAGCTTTACAAAGGGCAGCACTATTCTATAGCCAGTGTACGATCTAGTTCATCGTATCTTACTTTATATTGAGGCATTCATTTTCAGCTGCGGTTATCTTCAACTGTGCTGAGGAGTAAGGACTGGCTTCCTAGAAAATATAGTCATATTATACGTATGAATTGAAATTATAGTGAAGTGAGGCTGTAAATGCGATATTGTTGTGGGTTCGATTTTCACTTGTGGGAATAATAATATTTAAAAAATGTTTGGTACTCGCTCTAGTGAAACAAAGTGCGGCGTTGGGTTCCGCCACTCTATACGAAGGTTCTTGAATTCAGACGAAAAGTGGACAATGGAGTGTTTAATGCTAGGTTCTCTCTGACCCTTTGAAATAAAAGGTTCATTTTACTTTTGCTTTATCTTTTACGTACACAAGAATAACGAACAATGAAGTATATATTAGGCCATCGTGGCACCGTGGAAAACGTCTGTCTGTAAACTTATTTGATTGTGAGTTCGATTCCCATTCGGTGAAATGATTATATTTAAATTATTCTCAGCGTTAGGTACCGGTCAATATGCAATGTCTCGAATTCATGTAGAAAGTGTAGGCTGAAACTGACCACACTGTTCCATTAAGTTTCCGTTCCCCACTTAACTATATATTTTTTTCTATAACAGTATATATATATATATGCAAATAACATAAAATCCCAAAACAAGCTTAGGTATTTCTAAGAAATATCCCCAATTTACAGCCGACGTTTAAAGATTGACGCATGGATTGTTCCGACTAAGGATTCCTTTATAACTTGGAACTAGCATATTATGTTACACGTAGCTATTTTTTTAATATATATGGTTAGGTAGAGAGAGGAGCGCGGACAGTGGAGGTGAACGTTAAAGTGCATTTTAAAGGGGCCCCTTAAAACTGCACTTGGGTCGTTCCACAGTCCCAGGCACTCTCGAAACTCCTCTCTCTGCAACGTGATGGGCACGGCACTCGCACGGTGAATCCATCAATTGCTAAAAAGATTCTTCTTCTTCTTTAAATGCTGAATTTATTAAATGCACTCAATAGTACGAGGGTATTATAATATAATAACTCCAAAAACTGTCAAATATCAACTAAATTTAAATGGTACCATATCAGAAGTATTAGCAATCAAAATTAGTTCGCCCAGTAAAAAGATAGGCGGTAACGCACACAAAAAAATACAATTAATTGAGAATCTCCTTTTTAGAGAGTCAGCTAAAAAGAAAATTATCTTCGGTATCTTTTTTAAAATATTATACTTATAATTTTATATATAATATTATATATAATATATAATTTTTGTTTGGTAGAGGTTCGTCCTCAAATACGGCTCGCGACCACTATCATGTCAAAGACGAACCGCCAAATATCTTGTGATGTGTTCCGGTTCGATGGCATGTAAGCCAGGTTTTCCCTTTCCACCATTCTTTCCCAAAAATGTGGTGATTCCGATAGCGGACTGCCATTATCCTCCCCTTCCGTCTCTATCCTCCCTAGGTTGTAACGCATCTGCACAAGCACCTCTGGTGGTGTAGATGTTCATGAACGAAAAGGTAACCACTTACCATCGAACTGGTCTTCTGCTCGTTGCCATCCGTTATCCACATAAAAAAAAAAAAAAAATCGGTTAAGAGATTCCGGTTACAGTCACGACGTTTAAGGATTACCACGTAGATTGTTGTGAACACTAAGTATTCCATTAAAACTTGAAACTACCATATTATGTTAAAAGTTACTTGTTTTATTTATTTTTAGCTTCACGCTGTATCCCGCTTACAGCAGGGTAGGCAGAGGAACCGCAAAGGCTTAGTGCTAAAGACACTCCGTTCCCCCCACTTTCCGCTGAATCGAGGCATTGTGTGCTGAGTGAGGTGGAACTACCGCCACTCGGCACGCAATGCCTCAGTCGGCTGGAAAGTGAGGGGGCTCGAACAAATCCTTTGGAGTTCCTTCGGTTACCCTGCAATATGCGGGATACAGCGTGAAGCTATGTAAGTATGTATGTATGTATTTTATTTTGCAAAGCAAATACACCTGCTTTTCCTATTAATAAATACAGGTCATGTCCACGTAGAATGGTGGCAAGAATGTTCGTATCGTTCCTCTACTGAATCGTAATGTAGATTCCTTGGGTTAAAAATGAAAAATCTTGAACGAAAATCTTATGTTTAAAATACTAGATACATTTTGTTATATTGTGACAAAATTACATTAAAACTTTTATGAATTGTAGCATATTTGTTATTCTGAATCTATAAGCTATATTATTGTAAAGTTTTACCAAAACTTGCTTAGTATTTTTGCGTGAAAGGGTAACAAACTATCACCTTCACAAGCTTTCGCATTTATAATATTAGTAGACTGCAGTGGCAAAGCGTCCATATAACACGATATACATCGGCTTAAAACTTTCACCCCTAACCACTGTTAGGTTGTAAGACTTAGTTTTTTTTATTGAGAATGAGAAGAAAATTTTTAGTATTCCATGCATTCACCGTACGGTTGCAGGGGCCATCGCGTTACTGTAGGAAGAGATCGGAGTATTGCCAGACACATGTAGAGTTAAGGGCCCCTTTATAATGCCCATTAACGCTTTCACTGTCAAAGCTATTTATGAATATCGAAATTTCATATGGATTATAACTTCTTCGATATTAACAGCAAGTAGGCAAGTATATAGGTACGGTATGAGCTTTTAACTCTCAAATTTTGCTGGCGACATCTTTATATAACTTTCTTTAGTTTGTTTTTGTAAATTTACTCCCAAATTTGAAACCGAATGATTTATTGTAATTTACATTAGATAATCCGGTGGGAAACGTGTTATATGGACACCTTTTTTTAGCCTCAATTTCACACTTTCTGCCGAATTGAGGAATTGCGTGCTGAGTGGCGGAACTCAACGCCGCGCTTTACATTGTTACCAAACCCAGGAAATGAGAATACTAAACTTTTTACACCTTGTAAGTGCTTTTTATATATTTTTAAAACAATATTACAAGTAATGTTCAAATAAAAACTAAATGAATACATTTCAAACAAAATTAAAAGGCAATTGTTGTTCTAATGACGCTCATTTTGCACGATTGTTTAGAATATTGTTCTTGGAAAGCATCCGTTGCACTTTCCACAATAACGTTCAACTTCTAATGAAATAATTATATTTTTAACAAAAAAGACACCGGTTTCAAATAAAATTCACTAAAACGTAGCATTGTTACGAATAACTCAAAAACTATTCGTCTGACCTTGACTAAGTTTAAACGGTACCATATCAGAAATACTATCTATCATATAAAAATCGGTTTCACACAAAAATTCATAACTAAAAGTGCATTCCAATTAATAACCTCCTCCTTATTTGAAGTCAGTTAATATATTACAAGTGATTTTTCTTTTTTTTTTTTAACTTCACGCTGTAACCCGCATATAGCAGGGTAGGTAGAGGGAACCAGAGAACCTAGTGTTAAGACACTCCATTCTCTTTCAACAATTCCGTTCCCCACTTTCCGCCCAATTGAGGCATTGCGTGTTGAGTGGCGGAACCCAACGCCGGGCTTTGCCTTGTTACCAAACCCAAGAAATGAAAATACAAAATTTTACATTTCCTGGAGTGGGAATCGAACCCACAACCTGTCGCGTTTACAGTCGCACGCTTGTGCCTCTGCGCCACGACAGGCGTTAATTACATGTGATACTCTAACATAATCAGAAACATTTAACCTCTACTAAATTTAATAAAACAATTTTTTTTGTTTTCTATTTTTTAGCTTCACGCTGTATCTCTCACATAACAAGAAAGACAGAACGAACCTAAAATATAGTGCTAAGACACTCCTTTCTTGTACAATTTCCGTTCACTCTTTCCGCCGAATTGAGTGACAGAAATCAACGCCACGTTTTGCCTTGTTATCAGAGCGAGGAAATAAAAATAGTAAATTTTCATTATTGGAAATATTTAATACGCAGTATATATTCACGCTGTATCCCGCATATAGCAGGGTAGGCAGAGGGAACCTAGTGCTAAGACACTCCGTTCCCCACTTTCCGCCGAATTGAGGCATTGCGTGCTGAGTGGCGAAACTCAACGCCGCGGTTTGCCTTGTTACCGAACCCAGGAAATTAAAAAAATCATTTCTTGGAGTGGGAATCGAACCCACAACCTGTCGCGTTTACAGTCACACGCGTGTGACTCTGCGCCACGACAGGCGTTA